>JMSH01000035.1:123432-187159 GCA_000712465.1 Huntiella moniliformis
TTTTTTTTGGATCGCTTGGAGTATCCGTTTTCCTTCGGAGGTTTTTACACCTGACCTACCTACCTTACGGAATGGCCCGTCTATAGGAACATGCCATTAAGATGGAACCATGTTGATTCCAACTGTTTATGCCGTTGCCCTATTATCCGCATGAATCTCCAGATTACACTGCCTTGACAACCACCACTTCAAACAACGTCAGGGCTCCAAAACAACAAGCAACAAATACCTCCCCCTCCAATCCCCATCCCCATCAGATCAACACGGGGGATAAAGAAGCCGTTTACTGGCTCCCTCATGTGTTTACCAGAGGACCCCCCATCATCAGGGCCTAGTAACTAGAAAACCTTTGTTGATTACTCCAATCACAAGACATGTCAGACGCCTATAAGCCTATAAACTAGCCCAGTCTTGTACAAAAACCCACATTTGCCGTTATTAGGAGTCGTGCAGGAGTGTATCGTCTCGCTAGATACTCCCACCCGTTCCTTTTTCTCATCCTGCGAACCCCGCCTGGCTTGGTGAACGACTCCACATGAACAAAAAGCTATCTATCTATCAGGACATGTCTTGTCACGAGAATAGATGTCGCTGGAGCCATTTATCGGTCTGCGATTCCGTCATCATCTACTTACAGAGCCTGTAACAGCCCCGAGCGTCTCTTGTCCATCTACTTGCTTATCTGGGGATGTACCTTTTTTTCTCAGAAAAAAGAGGGGACCAAAATGCCCTAAGGTATACAACTCAACCAACTAAAAGAGAGGGGGCTCGAGCCCTGAAGCGGTTGCTGGGCTATAACCGACAAGTGCAACCCCTCGTCGGGATTTCGTCATGTCACGGCTCAGCAAAATAGAGGGGAAAGATACTTTTGATACAAGTGGCCTGTGCTGATGGGGGTTTTTGGGGCCGTCGTCGGTGAGGTGGACAGGCGGACAAGCGGGGTGTTTTAGCGATGCAGAGTTGTCGAATCGAGGACTTGTACAACGGAGCCGGATCAGGGGAATCCGATGGTTTGGTGATCCGTCGAGGAGGAGGTTGGTAGGAAGAGGAGAAGGGACGTAAGTATGTACATACATACTACTATAATGGAGTCTGGCTGAAGGTCTGGATTGTAAGGAAATTGTGGATTATGGATATGTATGGCTTGTCGTCGCTCATGTGCTGACTTGTCTTGTGAACATGTGATTGGTTGAAAGGACTGGGACCCTGAATGAGCATGAATGGTGCTGTCAGCGGCTAGCCCGCAGCATTAACTTACTCAAGCACTACAATGGTGACCAATTTACCCCCTATTGTTATAGTTGTTGACACTGTAAATAGCAACCGTTGTTAGAGGGTTTTTTTACTTGTTAGAAAGACGTTAGTAAAGGTGACATCTGTAGTGTGTCTATATCAGGGAATTTACATACGTAAGTTGCCAACTTCATTATGATGTTAGTGCAACCTTCCATAGATGGACTATATCAATCTTACAAGAACTTCACGATATCATTCAGTCAGTCTGTTGATTCTTTCTTTCTCTTATGATTCAAAAAGTCAAGTCTTCCTTGTCTTGTCCTTCCTTCCCTGACACCACCCGGCCCCACCCATGACTGCCCGTGCTTCAATGCTTTTCTCTACTGTAGTTTTCTAGTTTTTGTAGTGTATTCTACCTACAATAGAACAAGTCCGTTCGTTCGTCGTCGTACCCTCTTCTCTTCCCCTCACCGACAACCTTTTTAACAAAGTCGTTTCCCCTCTTCTACTTGAACAATCTCATTCCTTCTCTTTTTCCCCGCCTCTTTATATATTTCTTATTCTTCTATCTTTATAATCATATACATATACAAAACTAGCATCACTACTTTGAAGTTTTGTTTCTCTTACTTACTTAGAGACAATTAATATCGATACTTGGTTGTATCATTCCCTCATTCCCTTCTCCCTGCTGCAGTTGTGTCTGCTGCCTGTCTGTCTGGCCGTCCGTCACTGACCCTGTCTGTCTGTCTGTCTGTCTACACTGAACCAGCCGCCTTTCTCACTTGTTCTTCTACATACATATGTACTTCAACACCACCTAAAGATCAACCGAAACCCCCCTCCCAAAACCCCAAACCAAACTCGGAGTTCATCCCCTGTCAACATCGCCAACTGGCTCTCTCACCGCCTCGTCGTTGACCACAGCCCTCACGGTCATTCCCCCACTACCTGCAGCAATCCACACTTGCTGGCACCAACCAAATCACCCAGAATAAAGGCCAAGCCTCAAAAACTATAGACGCCTGTTCATCTCTGCATCTCTGGTTACCGATATCTCAAAAACTACCCACCACACACTGAAGCTTCGCTGCTTTGCCATCCAAGGCCTGTCGTCTCTTCCCTGAAGTTGCATAATAACGCCACGTTGACCTGGTACCGTCTGTTGCTACCCTTCTATCAATTGCTACGCAACACCAGCCCAGTGCCAGAGAGCTGCATATTTTTGAAGGGGCTTTGCATCCTCTTACATCCTCTACTGCCACTTGTTGTGTTTATTTGCTTTTTTATTTTTTTTTACTTTTCCTTTCTCATTCTCAGTCTCGAGTTTGTTGGTTTATTCCAGAGCATATCTATCGCCTTGTCCGGCTGCTCTCTTATCTCGATTCTTCTCCATCTTACCCGAGATCTTATTCACTTTGTTTCCCTTTCCCCGTCTGCTCTCCACTTTAACCGTTTGTATTCCTCTACTGTTCTTTCTCATTACACTATTATAAGGAACACTAGCAGTCATGGTTCCCACCTCTCGTCCGACGTCTGGCATCGGGCGGCCCGAGGGCACTATACCCGAGTCGCCTATCTCTCCTTCCACTCCAGGTTCCGTCTACGGCCACAGATCCAGACCTAGTCGCGCCGGCAGTGTCCTTAACACTCGCAACAGCATTTCCCGCCGCGAATCCATTCTCAGAGACTCTTCAGAAGCCGACCTTGAAGCTCGTGCCGAGGCCATCGCTGCCTTGGAGGACCTCAAGACCCGTCTGGCCAAGAGTGAAGATGAAAAGGATCTGTTCCGCAAGGAGGCTTTAGTTCTCAGCTCCCGTCTTGAAGATACCACTGCTGAGCAAGCTAAGCTTGAGGAGAAGATGCACGAATATGAGGAACAGATTGAGCAGCTCTCAAATGCCAAGAGAGAAGCTTCTCGCCAGATGCGCGAGATGGAAAACATCTACGAGGGCGAGCGCAGTGCCATGACCCGTGAAAAAGAGGAGATGGCTGATAGAGAAGAAGAGATGCAGGCTGTTATTCAACGCCTCAAGAACAACCTTACCGAGCGTCATATTGACGACGAAACCCGTCCTAGCAGAGGTAAGCTTTGACCCTGTTCCCTGATCATAACTCTATATATATATATATATATATATATATACTAACACTCCCTGTTCCATCTATAGCCAACAGCAACTCTACGTCACCAACAGATGCCGGTGGCTTTGCGCCTCCCTCCTCTCTTCAGCGCAGTGACTCCCGCAACAACTCCAAGATTCTCCTCCAAAAGGACAAGCTCATTGAGAACCTCCGTCTCGAGCTCGCCGAAGCCCACCGCAAACTCAAGGATGCCGCCCAACAAGGCGACGGCCGCTTCGAGGAGATGCAACAGCAACTCGTCGAGGCGCGCATGGCTAACGCCCGTCTGACCGAGGAGAATGAGAGCTGGCAGTTACTGATGCGCGAAAAGACTCTTAATGGCGAGTTCACCAAGGACACCTTTGACTACACCCACACCCCCTCCCGCCGCGGCAGCATTGACGAGCCTGCGACCCGCCGCCCGGTCAACGAGGATACCCTTGCTGCCCTCGAGGGCCGCAGCACATCCACGGGATCTACCCTTGGCGGAACTACGCTCGCCGACGAGCTCGATGACGACCACTCTGAGGTCCCCGATGAGCCGGTTGCGTCGGCCGAGACCCACTCGGATGAAGCTTACCGGAACCTCGAAAGCGAGCTGCGCAACGCCCGCGATCAGAACAAGGCGCTTACCCTGTACATCAACAAGATTATCGAGCGCCTCCTTCAGCACCAGGAATTTGAAGCCATCCTCGACCAGTCCAACGAAGCCAAGAAAGAAGCGGCGCGCCCCAAGGATGCTACCGGCCCTGGTTGGCTCCAGCGCACAAAGTCCATCATGTCTAGCTCGGCCTCGATCCACTCGGTCTCGGTCAACACGTCGATTGCTAATACCGCTCCCCCTGCTACTGTAACTACCCCCACCACTGTCAAGCCCAAGAGACCCCGCCCGATGTCGATTATCCCCACGGCAGCCGGCCTGGCAAGTCTGGCCAACGACCCCGACCGCGTTCCCATTGGTAACATGTCCCGCTCCTCCAGCGTGCGCCGGGCTCGTCCTCGGAGCGAACAGTTTACGGCGTCGGCCTCCCTGGTCAACCAGATGTACCGGGGGCTCGATGGGCAGATATCGCCCACGTTCAACGCCCCGCGTCGCTCTCAAACTTTCTTCGCATCGGGGGCGCTGGGATCGCCGGTGCTCGGCCCCGCTACGGCTCCTCTTTCCGGCCGCATGTCGTCCAACCTTGGCAACCAGACGCCCTCCGTCGGCAACTTTCCCGGAATGCGCAGTGAGACCTCGAGCGTCTCTAACGAGTCCTTGGCTGGTGTTGCTACGCCGCCTTCGCAGAGTAGCCCGCCAAGAAGCCTGCATGAGAAGATGCCGGCAACCACTTTTGCCGGCAATAAGCCTCGGCCGTTGAGGTTGGTTCAGGATCACAACGATGCTGTGCGGGCTAACAAGCGCAGCTCGTGGCTGCCATGGGGGAATAACTGGGGAAGTAAGGTTGAGGATCCCGAGTGCTAGATTTTAGCATAAGGGCTTGATTCCTGTCTTTGTTTTCTTTGTTTGTTTCCGTCTCCCGTGGTCTTGCTGACTTGTGGAGTTTTCCCGGGCTATCAGATTTGCCCAGGCGTGCATTTTGTCTTTTATTTTGGGTCATCATTTTTGGGGTTCAGGCTTGTCTTTTTGGGAATCTCAGTTCTGGTCATGGGGGAGTTTTGAGGCGTTTCGAGTAACGGCTGGCAGGACGGGATGACTGTATGATGTCGATGATGCTGACTGGCGGAGTCTGTGTCCTGTCCGGGGGTAAGATGGGCAGAACTTTCCTTCTGTTTTTAGGAGGGGGTGATGTCTCGGTCGTTGTCTCGGTCGGATATCCGTCGGTTTCTTTGATTTTTATTCGTTCTCCCCATACTTGTTGTTGTCGGATTGGCTTGGTTCTTTGATTATTCGTTTTTTCGATTTCTTTTTGCTATGGTTATGGATGGATGGTAGTAATTTTTGTGTAATATTGGGCTACGGGATTATGATTTCTTTGTGGATCTCGGAGAGGATAGCTTTTGTTAATTGATTTTGTCTTCCAAGTATTTGAATTACCTGACAAAGTTCTGTTGATGATGAAAAGGTGTCACGAGGATGTAGGGTTGGTGACCCTTTAGGATGTGCCAAGATGTCGAGGCCGAGTCTAGATGTCTAAACAAAGAAGTAACTTTTGTAGATTTACGATTAGCTTTCTGTCACAAAAGGGGAAGTTATGCACGGAAGACTCGACGAACAATGGGGAAATTCTTCTGCACAAGATGCACAATTGGAAGGGTTATCTAGGGTTATGATTTGATGGGATACATAGAGGAATGAGGATTTCGTTGGGTTGTGTCGGTTAGGCGGGGTTGGATTTGGGGGATTGGGGCAGATTCCGGGAGATTGGGTTTATGAAGAAGAGGTATATATGAAAGTGATACATAGATAGTATTCGGTTCGAGAGTAGTTCTGTGTCCGGAGAGATCCGGTGGGATGTATCTCGTTCGAGTGTTGGTGATGGTATGAGGATGTTTTTGGGATGGGATGTAGATGAGATAGGCAATGATGGAAATGGAATGGGCTTCACCGCTTTTGTTTGGAAAGAGCAGGATGGATGGATGGGGTTGGGTTTGGTTTGGTGGGTTTGGTGGGAGTTTATTGGGTTCCTTTTAGGTTGGAATTGGAAGATCGAAGGGGTCCGTTAGGCTGGGACGGATGGAGATGGTGAGGGGGTTCAGTGTATGTATGTACATATGTACATGTTTTGAATGTCTGTATGTGTGTCTGTATATGTACGTATGGACGGACGTATGTATGTATGTACGAACATACATATGGAGAGAGGGGGCCTCACCTTATGTGGGGGGTGTGACCTTGACGGTGGTGGTGTGTGGAGTTACTGATTAGTTACATATATTATGTGCATGTACATGTAGAAAAGACGAGTCTTTCTTTGTCGTTGGTTTGTTTCTCAAATATCTTCATGTCTTGGTTAGATATCTCCAACCTACAAAGACCAGACAAAAGAACTCCCGTAAACATACCGATACTACACACATATGTACATACACATCATCCATACAATTAACCCCGCCAGTCGCCAGTCGCCGTCGTCCGCCCGTCTGTCATGCCCTCCTTTCATTCACTCGTGGCTCATGCACTTTCACATGCAAGGCCCATGTCACGCCGCCTCCATGCCGCTTTCGTGCCGAATAAGGGTTTACAGGACGCCTTTGGCATAAGTTTATGCAGGGGGTCATAGAGGTACGGGTCGGTACGGGGTAGCGGGGAGTATAACTGTGACTTTTATAGGTACCCGGTACTTTACGAATAGGTGGGTAAGTATGCACATATGCAAGGAAGGAGTCAAGACATTTTTCTTACACTTGGCTGCGTTTTCCGCGATGGCGATTGCTGACGGGTGGAAGGTACATTGATAGACGGACAGGCAAGTGCTTGCGTTAGGTTGACGGAGCTGGTTCCTTGGTGGATTTTTTTTTCCCTTCTTCCTTGGATTGGATTGGGATGGGGACAAGGCAAGGCTGAGGGAGGAATCCAATCGACGTTACATTGTTCTTAGTGAATATCCCATTGGGCCGCCATATGGCCGACGAACGAACAAAAACAAACAAAAACCCACTGTTCCTTGTCATAAGAAACCGGCAATGAAGCGGAATGAGAAAAAAAAAAAACTCACAAGCAGAAAAAAATGTAATGAGGAAAAATCCCCACATCTCCAGCCTTTCCTTTCTACATACGTACGTACATGCTAAATTCCTGTTCGCCCCTCCGCCCGCCCGTACGTCAGACAGATAAATACTCTTTCCCAAATACCCCCCTCCATCCAAATCAAGCAACACCCACCCCAAAGAACCTTCCATAACCCCCCTCTCCTCCCCAAAAACCCACTACTTTCCAAACAAAAACAGTCCGTCATCTTTCCATCTTGGCCCATTCATTCCTTTTTACACTCATTCTTCCCGATTATTTCAGGTTAGGCCTATTCTTGATTCTATTACACACGCACGCCCTATTCTGTTTTTGTTCAAAACTTGAAAGCCACCCCCAGATCCCTTCCTACGGCCACGGCCCAGCTTCCTGATTTTGACTCCTACTCCTACCTAACAAGTCCTCGCATGTTGTGAAGCCTCTTTTTTTTGTTCTTATTTTCGTTGCTTTAATTCCATTTTTCTTCTGTTGTTCTTTGGACATTTGATCAATTACTTTGTATTGAAATCAATCGGGCGGAAAGTCTGGAACCACGAGAATACTTGGATTTTTTCGATTCATCAATCTTCGCCTTTCTGATCTTGTCCTTTTTCTTAGATCTTGTTGATTGTATTTGGTCTTATTTCCTTCTTGTTTGCCGGGAATTTGAACCCCCATTCTTCGACTCTAAATCCCATCATATATTAATCTATTTTCGTGGATTTTTCGATATCCTTCACTTTTTGGTCGATTGTTGTCGCCATCGATCTAGTCAACTCCAACCTGTTTGGCTTCAATAAACAATACAACTTCTATACACCATTAACTTTGATCAGACCAGCCTCCCCGCCTCTCGCCTGCCTTGTCTATTTGGCATGCCTTGACAATCGTCAAGTGCAGAATACACTGCAGCCAAAGTTTCTGCCCACCTACCACTACATCACACCAAATCTTCGCCCCAGACCAGCTCATCAGCAATCATGTCGGCACGCAATTCACAAGCCCCATCGTCTGGTGTCACCTCTCCCTTGGATCAGAGGGAATCCTCACCAAACCGTCGTGGGTCGCGGCCACCAAACACTCGCAACCCTTCAACGACAGCTGCAAACCACACGCGCCGTACGTCCAGTTCTCGTCCGCCATCAACGAGTCTTAATACTCGCCGTGCTGCCCGAACACAGCAGTCACCAAGTCGCCAACCATTAGGAATCTACACCAATTCGGGAAACCGCTCACGTCGGCCTTCGGAAACAAATTCCATTGCCTCGTCCCGCTCACAGTCGCAATCACGACCACCAGTAGCTGAGACTAGACGCGACGGCTCAAATCGTTGGCCCGTATCTCCCCGTATCCGGAGCCCCACAATCGCGCCCTCTGCCGATCAACAATCTCGCAGATATGCTTCGTCGGTAACTAGTAATTCTACCGTCGAGCTGTCCGAAAGCGAAACAGACGACACTGCTACACCGTCTGGCTTGCGAACACCCACTATGAATTCGGTTAATCGCACAGTTGGACTGGACAGCACCGTTGATGCTGACACTGCTATCACTACCGATGCTTCTCAGGGCGAACCTGTGGAACCTATTGGTCTCCCAGGAATTCCCTCACAGCAAACATCTGTAGCCATGGCACGTATAAACGACAGATTGCGCAACGAGCCATCACGACAGAGCTTATATCCAAATACCACCGATGCGGAGTCGTCGGCGTCGGCCTCGGATCCAAGGTCCATTAGAGCTCGCAATATGGCGCCCTACAACGACAGCGACGCCGCTCAAGCTAGTGACAATCGGAGGCTGACGGCAGCTACCATTCAGCCTCCCATGATATCACGCCAGTCCAGCTCATTTTCCGCCATTACCAAGCCAAAACCTTCTGATGGTTCTGCCATGATTGTGGAAAGTGAGACTGTTACTTCAGTTGCCCATTTAGTCCCGCAGCCCGGTACTCTGCGCCCACAGCCTAGCACTGAAACTATTCGGCCGCGCAAAGAACGCAAGGGCAGACCAAAGAAGCAATCTGCTACCCCCGGAGCTGGTAAGTACAATCCCCTCGCCCCCGTGCCCGTTATCGTAGCTGTTATGAGCTCCATTGTTGACATTGCGTGACAGCCTCTTCCAGAGCAGAGATTTTCGAGCACCAGGTTGGTCGAGCAGTCGACGAAAACGAAGCTTCAGATTCAGACGAAACTTTTGTCTACGATTCTTCAACCAACCACGATCAACCAAGACGTTATCATCATTCGCGCACCCCTAGTACGGCGTCTATGCACAGTCAGGCCGATCGACCACATCGCTCAGTACACGACAATAACGGACAACAACAACCATCAAAACGAAATATGAAGTTTGCCAATACTTATAACAGTACCGACGCCTGGACTGGCGACGAGGAGGGCCGCGGCTCGGGGCGCAGTAATCCTGGATCGTCTCGAGGCACTACTCGTCACCACTCCCGTTTTGGTCGCCATAGCGGGACCGGAACTGGGTCGCTGTTCGAAAATGAGTCTCCTTTTACTAGCGGGGCCAGAGGAAAGTTGCAGATTAGTTCTTCCAGACAGACCTCGGGTCCGCCTAGCCCGCGGTATATGACATCGCGCATGCAGCCTTCCCGTACTAAGGGTAATCTGTATAGCATGACCTCTAGCTATGATCTCGATGACAACGTGCCTAATGAACGCACTCCTCTTGTTTACGCCAATGCTACCGGACGCCACATGCGTCAGAGTCGTCGGGGAATGTCTCAACGCCACTTGGAGGCCCAGGCCTATCACCGGGCCCCATCGGCTCTTAACCGACTGGCGGCTTGTCTTGTCATGACCATGATGGTTCTACTTATTATTACGGGTGCTATTGGATTCATGTTTGCCACGACGCAGCCTTTGACCGACATTGAGCTTGTCAGTATTGACAATGTTTTGGCTAGCGAACCGGAGTTGATGCTCGACGCTACCTTGAGGGCCCACAACCCCAACATTGTGGTTGTTACTATCGAGGAGGCCAGTCTCGAGATCTTTGCAAAGTCCATTCATGCTGGTACAGATTTGGATTGGGAGCCTAAGGACCCTGTTGACACTCCCCCCACTGTTGATGACGGCGTCCAGACCGGTGAACTCCAAATCCGGGACGACCCTGATGCTAGCCCTCCTGATGAGGCTGCTCCCAACTTCCGCCTCGGTACAGTCACCCATTTCGACAGCCCCCTTTCTTTCGAGGGCCTTTTCTTCCACCGCGGGCTTTCTATTTCTACCGCGGCTATGCGCCTCCCTCTACCCGGAAATGGCACTACAGGTGGCTCGGCCCGTTGGACCCGCATTATCCAAGACGATTTCGATTTAATTGTTAAAGGGACTATCAAGTACTACTTGCCTCTTTCCCGGAAGATTCGTAATGCTTCGGTTTCGGGGCGGGTCCGAGTCCATTCCAACTCGGCTACGAAAGCGTTGGACAATAAGTAACCTTTTGAGGTGTTTTTCCTTTGTCATTTTTATTTTGCAGCATTCTTTTACGATGGGTTTCGGTTTTCGGGTGATAGACTTGGATTAACAATTGTATGTAGAGGATTGTTTACTTTTTTTTCCCGTGGGGTTTGGGGTTTTTGTTTTTGGGAGGTTTTGGTATTGCATGATAGTTGGTATAACGAATTAAATGAGTATTATTTTTGGTCCCTACTTTTGACGTTTTAGTCTGGTTTGTTGTGAGGTTTTGGTGATCATTTGGTTTAGGGTTGACTGTCAATTCGGAAAGGGTTACAGACTTGTAGTTAAAATGAGTGACGTCATTATTGGAACTTACATGATACAGGATGGGTTGGAGTAGTAGATTTGGTACCTGTTTTAAATGGGCTAGCTGGTTCTAAGTAGAGGTAGAAGGTATATCTGAAGCTTGGGGTAGGTTAGCTGTTAGATGAACTAGAGAGACTAGTTGGGGTGACGGGATATTATCTAGCTTTATAGAAACATTCTTGGTTTACACTCAGACTTGGTCCATCTAAACTGGCTGGTTCACTCTGGTAGAGACTTGTAAGTTGTCAGGTCTCGTGGAAGCTAAATGGATGAGTTCATCGACCGTGTGGGACTAAAGGGCTTTCTGAGGTGTATCGAGCATTATTGGCCGTTGAACACCAGATAGTAGGGTAACAGCGTTATAAGTGGTGTCACTACCTCGTTTTGTTAGATGGGAAATACTTTGATAGAATTGTTAGTAACCTTGCGGTCTTTGAAAATATCTAGACTGGTAGACTGAGAAGACGACAAGACTAGACGAGCTTGTAGAATAGAAAAGTAGGATATATGCTTCTTGGGAGCTACAGTCATCACGCGAGTATATCGTGTCATGCTGGGCATTCCCATTGCTGGATTACATCTTCAATGGCGGATATGAGTACACAGCGGTGGTTTTGGCTATATAGAAACCCCAACCTCAGCTCTCCCCATTGTTCATTGCTCGGTAAATCCAGTCTTCTCTAGGTGAAGAATTGAAACTCCGGCGTGATCTGGCCCTTCGGCGGCTGTAGAGGTTTGAGCATCTGGCTTTTACAACAAGCGAGTCGGAGATTCTGCCTAGAGAGATGGTTGCTGGACTGCCACTTGCCACCTGTCGTGGTCTTTATCCTAGTAATCGACTGTCTCAACTTTTATTCCATCTATTTCCTAGTTTGGAGAATGGTCTACTATCTTACCATGTTGTAGCCCCCACGTTGCACACTGGCTTTGTCTACCTGGTAGCAAGCAGGGAGACATCCTCATCGAAAAAGGACGTAGATATCTTCACAGAATGAATAACTGACAGCAAGATAGAAGATACCCAAAACATCCCCATCCCACAACAGAATTCCCAGAATTGGATGAAAAGAACAAACATCATATGTATTCATTAACTTGAGACTCCATTTTATCTGGTAACCCAAACTCCAAAACGCCAGAAACCCAAAAAGCCATCTAGGAAGCAAAGTGAATACCCTCCTTGTTAAACTCATAAAGCAGTCTCAGGAAGTCACTCTGATCGCACTTGGACGCACGAGCCTCACCAAGGGTAGTCTTCTCCAGGACACCCAACACCTTACTCTTGACAAGCTCGGCAGTCTTCGTCTTAGGCCTCTTAGAAGGCGTCTTCTCCTGCGCACCAACCTGCATATCCTTGAAAAACTCAGGTTCATCGTCCCCGTCCATCTCCTCATCAGCTTCTTCTTCTTCCTCTTCTTCTTCCTCATCCATCTCCATGTCCTCATCGGCAGTAGGAACCGCACCATCATCGATAGCGACGTTGTTTAAACTGGCAAAGAGACGGTAATTCCGCTCAAGCATGGCCATGATCTTTCCAGTAAGGAAAGAGGCACGGATAGTCTTGTTGCGACGGGAGAAAACGATACGGAGGAGACCATCCCATTCCTCGTAGGCGACGTCAGGACGGGGCCAGTATGGCTCGATGCGGACGACTGAGGACTCGACTTTGGGAGGGGGGTTGAAGTTGGCCTTGCCGACCTTGAGAACGTGCGACACCTTGGAGAAAAGCTGGGCGTTGGCAGAGAGACTATAGGCATGTTAATATGGGCATTCTCCAGGGTATATAAAAAGACATACCGGCAGTAAAGTGGGTCACCGGGCTGGGCAACCAGACGCAGAGCGAACTCTCTCTGTAACATGAGAACAGCGCATCTAGGAGGCTTAGGCATTTCCAGGATTCTGAAAATAAGAGGCGAAGAAATCTGATAAGGCGTATTCGAAATCAAGACATCGAAAGCGGGGAGCTTCTCCATCTTAATCACATCACCCATGAGAACCTCCAGCTTCCGGTGCTCGGGGGTTCCCTGGAAACGCTTGGTAACTTCAGCAGCCATTCGGGGATCAATTTCCACGCAAATTAGTTTCTTCGAGGCCGGCAGGATGTTCACCGTCAAGTTACCCGAACCGGGACCGACTTCGAGGACGATGTCGGTGGGCTTGAGGTTGGCTTTTTCGACGATGGCCTTGGAGACACCGGGGTTCTTGAGGATGTGCTGTGGTGGAGGGTTAATATGAGGGGTTTTACGGGTGATTTATATTGTGTCATACCTGACTTGGAGGTTGTTAGTACGGAATCACATGCGCATCGTGAGATTTAACTTACCCGAAATCCTTGTTGAACTTGAAGATGTTGTTCTTAGAAGAACGATCGTACGGGGCGGCGCCGCCACCGTTGCGCTTCGGGGTCTTGACCTTGGGCATATTGTTGGTTTATATGGAATATACTAAAGCTATATTCTCGGTTTCTATCCGGTCGAGTCCTCGACTTTTCGTCGTCGTCTAATTCGAGGTTCCTGCTCTGGGAATTTTTACAGTTTTGCCGGGTGGGGCTTTCTACATTGGGAAACATTTAAAAGCGGTGAACATTGTCATGGTACCGTGCGCGATCAGGCATGAGCGCGATTCGCACTGTTTATATGATCCACTAAAATTCCAATTCAATCGTCACGCATTCCGCATTTAACGTGTAGTGAGTGTTTATATAATTTAACGTTTCCCATTGCTATACGCAAGATTGCGCTGCTATCCACCACGTTGTGATAGACAGTTTCGATTCTCGACAACCTTGAACCACAAAGAGTACGTCGCATATTGCGAATTCCATAGCCTTGCAGCTGTATTCATCATAACTCCAGTGTGACCTCTACCTCGAATAGTGCCTTAACCGGCCGCGATACGAAAATACACGACCAAAATGGCCGAACGAAGAGACTTTCTTAGCCAGCCGGCCCCGGCCAACTACGTCGCCGGTCTCGGTCGTGGTGCGACCGGATTCACCACTCGCTCCGATATTGGCTCTAT
The DNA here is from genome assembly GCA_000712465.1 of Huntiella moniliformis. Taxonomy (NCBI): domain Eukaryota; kingdom Fungi; phylum Ascomycota; class Sordariomycetes; order Microascales; family Ceratocystidaceae; genus Huntiella; species Huntiella moniliformis. Next base: position 137,271 of record JMSH01000035.1, read on the forward strand.
GCGCGAAGGGCCTAGCGACGAACACATGAAAGAGATTATCGCCAAGCGCTCCGCAGCTCTCGGTATCGCAGTCGACGGCAAGAAGAAGGATAAAGCCGGCGAAGAAGAAAACAACAACGACGACGAACGATTCCAAGATCCCGATAATGAGGTGGGCTTGTTCGCTGGTGGTGTGTACGACCAGGATGATGAGGAGGCAGATGCGGTTTATGCCAAGGTTGATGCGCGGAATCACAAGAGGAATGAAGCGAGAAAAGCGCGTGAGGAAGCGGAACAAAAAAAGAATGAGCAGGCGAATTCGTGGATTCGTACGCATTTTGCGGATTCGAAGAGACAGCTAGAGGGAGTGACGGAGGAGGAATGGGCGAATTTGCCGGAGGCTAGAGATGCGACGGGGAAGAATCGTCGGTTAAAGCAGGCGATGCATCAGAGGTTCTATGCCAACTCCGACTTTGGTTTGGCGGCAGCGCAGAGTGCTGGGGAGATGTCATCTACGGTTGTTGATGACGAGGAGGGAAATAAGATGGATGTTTCTGACGGGGCTATGACTAACTTTGCAAAGATTGGTGCTGCTAGAGATAAGGTGTTGAAGGTGCGGCTGGACCAGGCTGGTACGGAGACACGTATTGGTGGAGCGGCAACGAGTGTTGATCGGTCTGGGTATATCACAAGTTTGAACAAGCATGTCCTTCCTGAGGCGCAAGCACAACTTGGTGATTTGAAGCGTGTGAGAGAACTTTTAAACTCGGTTATCAAGTCCAATCCCAACAATGCACTGGGTTGGATTGCGAATGCGCGTCTTGAAGAGCTGGCGCATAAGCCAGTGACTGCGCGTAAGATCATTGCTGAGGCATGTGAGAAGCAGCCTAAGAATGAGGACGTTTGGCTTGAAAATATCCGGTTGAACGAGGGACATAACGCGAAGGTTATCGCGAAGAACGCCACTATGCATAACAGTCGGTCAGTCAGACTATGGATTGAGGCTATGAAGCTAGAGACTATCCCGAGTGCCAAGAAACGTGTTATCCGTCAGGCTTTGGAACATATACCCGAGTCTGAGATTCTCTGGAAGGAGGCTGTTAACCTGGAGGAGGACCCCGCTGATGCTCGTTTGTACCTTGCCGAAGCGACTAAGCGTATTCCAAAGTCCATTGACCTGTGGCTTGCACTTGCTCGTCTTGAGACACCTGCCAATGCCAAGAAGGTTCTTAATCAAGCTCGTCGGGCTATTCCTACGTCACATGAGATTTGGATTGCTGCTGCGCGGTTGACGGAGCAATCGGGCGAGCAGAAGAAGGGTAATTTGATGGAGCTTGCTGTCAAGATGCTTGCTAAGGAATCTGCTATGCCTACGCGGGAAGAGTGGATTACTGAGGCGGAGAAGTGTGAGGACGAAGGGGCTATTGTTACTTGTGGTGATATCATTCAGGCTACGCTTGGGTTTGGGTTGGATGAGGATGACGACCGGAAAGATATCTGGCAGAAGGATGCTACGAATTCGATTAACCGTAGTAAATACCAGACTGCCAGAGCCATCTTTGCTTATGCGCTACGGGTGTTCGTCAATAGTCGGACGTTGTGGATGGCTGCTGCGGATTTGGAGAGACATCATGGTGATAAGCAATCACTATGGGGAGTTCTTGAGAAGGCAGTGGACGCGTGCCCCAAGTCTGAAGTTCTTTGGATGATGTTGGCCAAAGAGAAATGGCTTGCTGGTGATCTTGACGGTGCCCGGGTTGTTCTTGCGCGGGCTTTCAAGCAGAATGCCGACAATGAAGATATTTGGTTGGCTGCTGTCAAATTGGAAGCCGAGAACGGTCAGGAAGAACATGCCCGGAGTCTTCTGGAGACGGCCCGTGAACAAGCACCAACGGACCGTGTCTGGATGAAGAGTGTAGTTTACGAACGTGTATTGGGGAACACAGAAAAGGCGCTAAATCTGGTCATTCAGGCCTTGCAGCTTTTCCCTGCAGCGGGCAAACTCTGGATGCTCAAGGGGCAAATCTACGAGGATCTTGGGATGGTCCCTCAAGCCAGGGAGGCATATGGTACTGGAGTCAAGGCTGTCCCTTCAGCAGTTGGTCTTTGGCTGTTATATTCACGACTTGAAGAGACACACGGATCTATTGTCAAGGCTCGTAGTGTTCTTGATCGTGCGCGTTTGGCGGTGCGTAAGTCAGCGGAGTTATGGTGTGAATCTGTTCGGATTGAACGGAGAGCTGGGAATATGCCACAAGCAAAGAATGTCATGGCTAAGGCACTTCAGGAGGTGCCAAAGAGTGGTTTGTTATGGTCTGAACAGATTATGCACCTTGAAGCTCGTACACAGAGAAGACATATGATTATCGAGGCGGTGAAGAAGGTGGAGTCTGATGCTATCTTGTTCGTCACAGCGGCCAGGATCTTCTGGAGTGTTAGAGATTTGGTGAAAGCACAGAAGTGGTTTGCGAGAGCATTAGTTGTGGATTCAGATTGTGGTGATGCATGGGCTTGGTATTACAAGTTTTTGAGGCAGCATGGCACTGAAGAGAAGGTGGGTGAGATCATTTCAAAGTGTGTGGGAAATGAACCACGACATGGCGAAGTTTGGCAACGAGTAGCCAAGACACCGAAGAACGCCAGAAAGAGCGTCGAAGAGATACTAGGCCTGGTCCTGGAGGAACCGGAGTATAAAGGAAGTTACTAGACCGGGGTGTATATACATGGCATAGATTACGCAGGAATCAAGGTTACATTTACATACGTCATGTCATGTGAGGCTTTGTGCAGGTGCGGGGTTGTGATGGTGACACGAGGGGGTTGGTTTGGATGGTAGGACAGAGGGTTTATTTGGGGTTGAATTGTTTTGGAAGGAGATGACGTGGGAGTGCATATGAAAGTGAATTGTGCAGATTTTTGGTTGATTTGTTGGATATTGAATGCAGATTGATGGACTGGTGTTTAAGCAGTTACATAAAGGGATGGTCGGCAGGGTATCTAAGTGGTGGAGACGAAGTAGCCAATCAGATGTGAAGAATGTTGAAGGATTTGAAGGATTCTAGGGAGGAATTGGGCAGGTGGTGATGGAATGAGAATATGGGAATTTGAATTCAAACTATGTCACGAGATGTGCATATCTAGATTGTTGAAAAAAAGATGCTAGCACATGTGTGAATTCACGATTCTTGGTTATGTATACTTGGCCTTTCGATATTCCATGGCGTACCGTCCCGTAAAGACATGTATGGGTAAACTCCCTTAAATTGGAACTTTACCTGCCCTGGCACACACAGTGATCGGGTATTCTATGAGCCCTGTACATGCAGCTGATGAAACGGTGGATAAGTGGCTAAGTTCACGGAGTTAACCTGGGTGGTTCTTTTTCAATCATCTGTCAGTGAATCTGGTTTTGTGCAGCGTCAAAGTGATTTTTTACAAACGAAATCTGGGGGGATATTCACGTTTATCGTGTCACCATGTTTTCTAATCAATCCTTACTTAGTTAATCCCTTGCACCGTCACGGAATCTACATTATCATCACCAGTCAGGGTCGACACGATAACCCTGAAATCGATACATCCCATCCAAACAGGGGCCTCGATGTCGCCAGCCCGTGCACAGAACCTCCCTCTTCTTGGTCCCCTGCTTGTCCGTTTCGCGCTCTGGTCGCTGCTGTTGATCTATGGTACATTTGTATGTACTGATATCGTTTCGTCTCATTGTTATTGTTCCCGCCATCTTCATTCCGTCCGTTCCGGCTCTTCATCACCGATATAGATTTCACTATATTTGCCGTTTTCACTCCGTGCCGATATCCTTCCATTTTTAGACTTTTGAGCTTGTCGCACTACCGCGTTACTCCGCTAAACAAACGGTTTGTTTCTCGACACAATCGTGTTTGTTTTTTTACACTCAAAGGAAAACAACATCCCGACCGATTGACCGAAAGGTCATGTTCCCGACTCGCCGTTTCTCCTCATCACCGCTCCTTTCCGCTCCGTATTCTCCGCGCCTTCTTCTGGGTGTCTAGTCGGATCTGTTCCTGCCACTCGGCTGCCGACACATAGTCCGTGGCCATGTTTCCACGCGACCAATTCACCGCCGTGAATGACCCCTCGGCAAATACCTCACCACAATTCGCTTTCGAACAGTCACCAATCAATCATCTTTCATCTCCAGCAGTTTCCAACGCGCCGCATCCCGTTCCAAGTAATCAGCCCTTCGCAATGAACCATCCACCACAAAATGCTGGACCTATGCAACAAGGCCATATGACGCCTACTTTCGTCACCGCGCAACTTCCTCCTCAGGAGGCGCCATGGTGGCCACCGACGGGACAGATGAATCTAGGAGAGCACGCGTTATTTGACCAGCCTCAAGCTATGGATACGGGAATGTCACTATTTGGTTTCTTTGGTGATGGTGCGAATAACGCTTGTAACTTCCGGCCAGTCATGCCCTTTCACCCCGCTCCACCTCGCCCACAACAAATTCACCAGCCCTCTCCCGTTGTCGCTCCAGCTGCTAGTCTTCCTTCAGGTGGTTGCAATGCCGGTCCTCCAGAATCGCGCTGTGGTTGCCGGAGATTCTACAGTTCGAATAGCCCGGATAAGCCAGATGGTCACCAGTTCTGTATGTGCTCGCATCATGCCTGTTTCCACGATCATGATTCAACACCTTCTTCTACGCATCCTCCTACGCCAGTTACTACACATTTGGAAACACCAGTGTCTTATGTCCCAATGGGGCCGCCACCTCCACCACAGCCACAACCGAAGACAGTTTCTGTATCGCATCCTACAAAGACACCATTACAAGATATCTCGGATCGTTTTATTCACCCTGCTTCATCGTTTGGAAATGAAAATACCAGACCAAGATCGATTCACTCAGTTCATTCAGTTCATTCGGCACACTCAGTTCGCAGTCAACCTCCATCACCAGCTTTTTCTGAACCCGCCGAGTTACGGATTACCGGTCATCCACCATCACGGCAAGAATTACCTCCTACGATACAACAGCAACAACAACAACAACAACCAGCAAGCCTCGGAAACCTCCAACAACATGACACTCAAAAGACCAACACCGCCCCAGATGATATGAGCATTCCGGATACACAGAGTTATAATGGATCGATAATAAACGCCGATGCTTCAAGAGAGGATAGCATGTCAACTGTTATTGCACCTCCTGTGAGCCGGGCTCGCGCCTTCTTAATGTCTACTCCTCGCCAAGGATCTCAAAGAAGTGTATCCACCACCTCCTCCCGGTTCATGCTCCCATTTGGTGGGAAATGTCTTCAACTTTCACGTCCTGCTAAGCGCCGAGAACCATTAAAAGATTGTACCGACGATATTCCCGAGATCAAAAAGGAGCGCAGATTAGATGTGCCGTCAAGTCGCTGCGATAGTCGAGCCACTACTTGCTCCGCTTCAGAATTATCAACACCTCAGCCGCCACCAGCGCAAATGACTGTCTCGGGAATGTACAACATGGTCAATAGCCACCAAGCACGAATCGACAGGCTAGAAAATGCGTCGATAGTCACCAATGCACACGAGGAATGTCTTGATCGCCACGAGAATATCGACACCCGCGTTGGCGAACTGGAGAATCGAATAGATGATGTGGAAAAGCAACTTGCAGATGGCAGCTTTAAGCGCAGTGAGCCAGGTTCAACAGACGGAAGTTTTGATAAGCAGGAGTTTCTACAGCAGTTCCATTCACTCCAAGAACAAATCGCCGAGTTGCACCAAACTTCACCCTCGGTCGCACACCCCTGGAACATCGAAGTTGTCTTATTGCCTTTCCCCTTACGCAAACTTTGGATGCGCAATCCCGAGTTCCCATTGGATGGTTCTATTACAGCCTCAGATAATGACGACTGGACGTGTAACTGGACCAGCCGTGGCGCGCCAACTTCGCCTTTTCTCGAAGACAGATCTGTTGATTCTCGCGAACAAGAGTGGCTTCTACCACGGGTATACCGGGCTGATTCAGTCGTTTATGAGCGACTACAGAGTCGCGGTTTTGTCCGGACAGTCACAGTTACTGGTGGCGATGCCCGTTCTGTGCAAATAGCTATCAACCACAGTTTCAAAGACTTGTTGCGACAGCTTGCTGCAAATAGACCACCAAGACCAGAGGTCAAGGCAAGCAAGTTTATGGGCTTACAGCAGGATTGGATCCCATTACGAAGAATCCCGCACGACACGAGATTAAGGTTCTTGTCACGGAATGAGATGGTTACCCCTGCGTTGTGGGATGTCAAGTTCCTGCATTCTGTGATTATGAAAAGCACTAAGCATCGTCTGTTCATTACACACCCCGAAGCTTACTTGCAGGATCATTTAGCCTTGGAGAACCAGTGGTCGTGGCAAAGAGTTAGAGAACTCCAGAGAGTACACCTTGATGATCCCGATTCCCAGGAAGTCCACGAAGGCGATGCTATTGAAAAATGCTGGGAGTGGCACAATATCCTGGATGGTGCTTCATCAGATTCCGCTAGTATTTTGTCTCGTCGGAGCACACCTGCCGCCTCAGTACACGGACTCACCCGGTCAGCTTCGAGGCGCTCATCCAGTCCAATGATGAGCCGCTCAGCTACCCCTCTTCGTATCGCCAAGACGTCTCGGCCTGTCCATGTTCGGACAACTTCAATGCCTATGACTGCCGGTGCTGTCACTTCTCCCGCTGAAAGCCGTCGTCGCGTTCAGACACAAATCACCAAGCCACACAGTCCTGGCGCTGGCTTTATTGTTCGTCGGAAGTCAGGTCGGTCGTCTCATGCACAGCCTACTCCCCGTTGGTCCAGTGGGTCGCCGAGTCCCGCGCCTGGTGCCCAACCGGGTTTAGTCCGGAATATCAGTAATGGGTCTTCCAAGGCTAGTCGGTCAGCAAATGGTCATTACGCTACTCCCCATAGTAACAGCCATGCTATTTTCCCGGGCAAGCCACAGACTGCTCCCCGTGTGCGTCCATACATGTCGGAGTCTGATGACATCTCATCACCCAACCACTATGATCCATCTGCCACAGACGACGCACTAGACGATGAAGGAGACGACACATTCATGACCGAAGACGACGTTAGTCTGGCGGCCGAGGAAAACGATAGCTTCGTTCAAATTTCCTTCCGTGGTCCTCCCCACAGAATGCCAAGTCCAGGCTCTTCATCCAGTCACGCACCATGGCATGAGAATAGACAAGATGAGCCGTGGCCTGGCATCGAAGAGGCAATGGGTAGTGACTCTGAAAACATCGACCCTGCGAGTCTGGAGAGGGCGGAACGAGTCAGTGAGACTAGTAGTCTGCCGTCTGAGTATCCGTCTACTCACCCTGGAGGTCGCGATGTAAATGATTTTGATATCCATGAGGATGAGGATATGATTTCGTGAGTTTGGAGTTTAGGTTTGGGGATTTTCTTTTTAGATGTTTTATGATGGTTATGGATAACAGTACATTTACCTCTTGGTAAATGGGAATAGACGGGGAGTAAGGTTTTTGACAAAAGAGTCTAGATATTAATGTCGTTATGACATGATGCTTATAATGAATGAATGGGTATCTAACCAGCCCAACTATGAAACAAAAACAGACAAACAAACTCATGAACAATTCTGTGCCAACCCCATCTCGTCAGCCATTATGAATACATTTTCCACCACTTTACCCATACCACGTCCGTCCAGGCTCAAGACTATCCGCCACTATACACCGCGTAGTCTGACACATACCCACCCGATCCAAATTCTTCCAAATCGGACCCGTCGGCCCATTAACATAATGATACTGCCCGAATAACCTCCACTGTCTCTCATCAGCCAACGGATAAAGCCGATCACCCCAGGCACCGGTATAAAAGAACCAATCTACAGGCGCATCGGGGTTCTGCGCAGCAGGCTGTAAACACGTGGGATTGGCCATGCTATTCGCCGGTTCGGGCCTGTCATATTCATACCAATACATGCGGGAGTTCCGTGCCGGGTCCCAAAGGGGGCCACGATCAGTTGTGTCTTTTAACAGGCTGAAGGGGAGGATATACGGTTGGGGACCGGGCATGGGATACATTGCGTGTGAGCCGACAGCAGAGTATAGAACCGGTCGACCGTTTAACTTCTCTACTGCATCAAAGGCAAAGGCCTGACCACCTTCATGTTCCGAGAAGAAAATCGCACTGGGCGTGCCGTTTTGGAAGCGGATGAGGGTATGTTCCCAGTCGCCTACGTGGTTCCCAAAACGGATGTTTAAAACCGTTTGGCCGAGGTTATAACTGTAGAAGAAGAACCAAAAGGCGTCGACCGTCCCGTTTCCTTTGTCTACCACCACGAGCGTTGCGGGGGCTGATGAAAGACCCGAGGATGTCGGTTTTCCGGATTTAGGAGGTTCCTGGTCATGATAATTACCCGAGGCGAGCGGATCGGCGGAGAGATCATCAGCCCAGTCGGCGGGTCTACCACCCGTATGGAAGAGCCAGTCAGGTCGCGACTCTACGTCGTCTTTACTGCTTAGGAATACCTGGTTTGTATCTGAGAGGTTATTCAGTTGGCTTAGGGAATTAAGCGATAGTGCTTCGGGGGGAACAACGGTTTTCATTCCATCTTTGTGGTTGTCCACGGCGACTTTCATGTGTTTTACGTGCGTGGCGATGTCGCTAGGCCAGAAATGCTCTTGGCTGCATAGATGGACTAGAGGCGCGTAGTCAAGAACGTATTGAGGGATGTCGCGGGGTTTTGTAGAGAAGGGGACTCGTGGACGTGGAAGAGACGGTTGTCGGGAGTCCTGCCAGTTTCTATAGCGAGCGGCAGGGGAAGAGTCGTCACCATCGCCATCGTCGAATTGGATGGGCTCAACCTCGTCATACATATCATCCAACTCGGGTTCTTCTGGCTCAAGATACTCGGCCTCAATAGAGCGAAGTTCCAAGGAAATACGATAGGGCGGTGGAATCAACGACATCTTCCCAGCTGGCGGGTCAATTCTGACATGTTGAAGACCACATAGTGACAACCACCGACACGCCTGTCTATCAAGCCAGTAATGTGAAGAAGCGACCCAAGCACGATCTTCCCGGCGTTTAGCACTGTTTGGAGGAACTGGATTGAGGATTCGAGGGACAAGATAGGTGATGAGTGATGATGTGAGAAAAAGGGTTGTAAAGAGGATGACGTAACGGAGACGATATAGACGTTTTAGAATGATCATTGTGAAGACATGGATATGTTTTAATATACGCGATGTAAAGTCGTAGTTATCCTATCATCAATCAAGAAACAAAAAAAACAAGACACCCAAAAAGAAAATGAATAGAAGGAAACAAAAAGGATTAAAGAAACGGAAATCAAGGTTTAATACGTCACAGCTCAGATCCCCGGACACCACTTAATTCCCGATTAATCCCATTAAAACCCTTATCCTTCCATCCTTTGCAAATTCCTAAAAAAAACCGCTTCCTTCCTACATAATCAATCAATCCCAGCCTAAAACAGTAAAAGTAGACAAGCCAGTTGCCCTGTTTTCGAGGGGGCGGATATTCTGGGAGAACGGAAACGGCCGGTTATGGATGTGGATTCCTGGGGTGATGAAGAGGGAAGTTTCTTTGTGTTGGGGGTTTTTTATAACGTGAGTTTTTATGTGCAGTGGTTTCGCGGTTTTTTGGGATAAAGGTCTTTAGGTTTTAGCGGAGGTAAGTTCGGTTGTTGCCCCGCCCGGGATCCTTCCTGTAGGAATTGTTTTTATAAATGCTATATAAACGGGACAATTTGGAAGTTAGTGGACTTGTGATGGGTATTACGTCTGTAGTGGTAGGCACATGGAACAGTTTGTGATGATTTGCGATCACGGTGTCATGCACTGGCCAATTAGTAAATGGGGGCCTGACACAACGTGGGATGAAACAGCCCCTCCCTCGCGATTGTTTTTAGTAGCATTTTATGATGTCTTGAATGAATAGGCCGGTCGTTGGGAAATCTGACGTGCACATCACATGGAAACATGAACATTCAACCACCCGCCACGGGAATAAACCCCATTCCTAACTGGTCCATCAAAGCCGCAACAAACACACCGCTCCCTTCCGTAGAACCTGCCGTACCACAATCGCCCTAATAAGTTGTACTCCAGCCTAATCTGCAACCTCGCTCGGCCCAGCGTCACCCACCATACTGCCAAACTAACCCAACCAATCCCAAACCTACTCGGAAATATCACCTCCTCTTACAGAATCATCACATTCTACTCATCCGACCTTCCGCTGCCGTTATAGCCGCCGGCAGTTTTTGCGATGTCGCAGTTACAAACCCGAGTGGGGTTCGGGTTATCCTCGGGACTACCTATGGAGGTCTTAACCCTATTGATGACATCATTATTTCAGGGGCGTTAAGCAGAGAGCTTTGAGAATTGGTTGGATTGAGACTTGTCGAAAAGGATATCGTAATTCATCAAGTATTAAAAACTAAAGGCCCAGTGTCGAGATACCACTCTTAATGAGCCACATTATTCCCCACCTGTCTATACAAAGCGCGTAGATCGAAATCCTGGAGACTCCCCTCTGGAATCTCCCCGATGACTCTGGCTGGTGACCCCGCTACAATGCTGAAGCTTGAAATCACCATTTGTGGGGGAACCACCGTGCCATCTAGAATCTTAACGTAGTCCTTGATAATCGCCAGTGACCCGACGACAACACCACTCCCGATATGTACATGATTCCCGACCACCGCGGCCTCAATGAAGCTGCCGGCTCCGACGAAGACGTGGTCGCCTAGTCTGAGGGGTACGTAACTGAAGATTCTGTTTGGGAGTTAGTATACCGGTATCCATCTTATGTTACTATGGTCTTACCCCTTGTTATACCGTCCTGGTGGCCGCAGAATAGCCCCCCTACTCAGGAAACAATACCGCCCAATGGCAATGGCCGTGTTATTCACACCCGGGCCAACAGTCGTGCCGGGCGGAAATCTAGCTAAGTCCCCTCTAATCATAACTTCAGGCTGAATGACCGTCTTACCACCCAGCATAATATTCTGGGTGCCGACCAGCGTGGCCTTCCGAGCGACCTTGTTACCCGTGTCCTAATCCTGTCAGCTTCCCCATCATCTACCGGTGATAAAAAACAAAAACTCACAGTCTCAATATATTCTCCTTTTACCGGCCGTCGCGACATTTTGATGATAGTTGGGAATATGGAGAGATGATGATGGAGAGAGATTTGAACCCCGCTATTGTCATTAGCCTAGTATAGACATAAAAGTGGGGTTTATGCATTAAAGTGAGGTTACACGGCAGATGGGACTAGCGTTGGGCGTGACGACGAATGATCTGTAATGGAGTTTGAGGGTACCGAGAAGTGTCTGAGCATAGAGGATTGTCGGACTGGATTTATGAGGCTGTCTGGATGGAAAAGGGGCGGAGAGGATTGTCATATACATGTGCGTATTTTTAGTGGTGATGCTGTGGCGGTTCGGTGAGGGATCTCGCTTAAACACCCGTCGGCTTACTGCATCGTTGGGTTTTGATTCCCGTTGTATTTAGGAATCAGCTTGGGTGTGGTTTTGAGTGACCTTCTTGAGTTAGACAGGTCCCGAGAGATAAGAACACAGATGTAGTAGGAAGCTTCTGCAATCGTTATCATGGATGCGCAAACAAGGCGCATTCGGCCCCGTTATCGACATTCAGCGTGGCGAACTTGGGCTTCTCGTTTATTCCTACACAAAAGCCCATAAACTACGTTTTGAGTGGTTCATATACATACGTCATAATATCTGAAGTACCGTGCAAATTGTTTTTATGCGTTTATTTTAAATATTCTCTAGTGACGTTTGAGCTACTGAACAATGGCATACGTTCCAGAGCTACCGGGTAGCCAAACTGGCAAGTGTGGCTAGGTTATGGTAGGACGTCGAAGAGGGACTTCTAGACATCAAGTAATATAAAGAAGGTCCCATAGTCGTACCCCCATCTTTTGTGTTGGCGACAAGATATGATGGACGTTGCGAGAAATTGTAGACGTTATGGCGTATGAACTACAGGTCCAAGTTCACACTCCCTAACGTCAAGAAGACCCTCTTCAATGTCCTTCCACGGCCTAGCCCCGCCTGCCAATTCGGCTACCCGCCACCCCCGTACCCTATGTCACTACCCGACCTCAAACCCACTACCAGAATCTGGCCCCGGACGACGGGCGAACACGAGATATACTTGGCAATTCCTCTCCATAGCATGATAGAGTTTAACATGATAACAGACCTCTTATTCCGACATATCTTGCCACGCAACACAAATATCAGGTTCTATCATGAGGAAAGGATGCGCCAAGTATATCCGGATGTCGTCCGTCGTCCGGGGCCAGAACACCGGCGGCGGATAAGCCGCTAGTGGGGGCGTGAATGTTGTTGAGAGAAACACACGTTGCTTCCAAAGGACGACGATAGAAATTTGAAATGTGCGTCAGCTGGATGCAGGTGCGTGGGGTTGGGGACCCTCAGGTCGACGGTTGGGGACCCTCAGGTTGGTTCTCAGTACATCTTCGAATCCTAGAATTAATTCGTTAGCTTCTGTATAATAGCTCGGGAGCGTAGCAAGGCCTAGAGAAACACTATTGACTTACATCTTCGAAGATGAACCGGCAGCCATATAGACGAGATGTCTAGAAGCTGTATGTACCTTAGTCTACAGGAGACAGTAAGGCCATAGGTGTGGCCCCGGAAGGGACCGCTGCAAAACGAATTGCGGGGTTTTGTTGTGTATCTTATGTTTGGGTTGAGTTGAAACTGAAGGAGAAAAGAAGAGAGAGAACCCAGAACGCCTCGGAATTCACCCATCTTTATAATTGTGTCTGGGTTAAGCGCCCACTGATCCTTCTGGATTGGGCGCATACGGGTTTATGCATGTAGGCACATATTGGTCAGTCTCTCCATAAATAGAAGCCTTATATCTGGCGCCCGGTTTATGTGAATGGCCGGGAAAATAGGCCGACACTTTGTGAGGCGAAGATGTAGGGCTTACAAGTGAAATTGCGTAGCTTAAGCGATTGGTATATTCTTGTCCATTTGGCTCCTCGCTAATGTGAGGCCGCCTGCATTGCATCAGTTTGTCTCCATTTTTACCTTGGTTCACAAAGATTCAGATATCAACGTTACACTACGCTGTGTGATCCTATACTATTCCGTTATCATGTTGACCCCTCTCTCGGGATCCGAAGATGCCTTTCGAGAGACTCAAGTCAGTGTTCAGAGGCCAGCTGCGCCCGGGTATCCTACCATTTACACGCCACAAGAGGACTGGGTGGATATACCCATCCCCGGACTGTGTCTTCTCTGTAAACAGTGTAAATCGGTACCCTGGGATTCATTCTTCGGACCCTTTAAGACCCAAAATAAAGAACCGGAGCCAACTGTTATTTATGAATGGATAGGATCGCAGGATGACTTGAAGCGGCGACAAAGCGAATGCACTATATGCAACTGGGCACTTCGGGGACTAAACTTTGCCTACCAAAAAGTCTACGTACGACTAAAGCTGAACATTGGGGGGACTCAATCCCACCCAGTTATAATTGAGACGCGCTACAATCCTGTTATGCTGGATAGTAGAAACGTCTTCTGGACGGCAAATGAAGTATACCTTCGGCCATTCATCACCAACTATAGAATATCACCTGCATCTCAGATCCCATGGGGTGCAATATCGTATCCGTCAGAGGCTCGGATTATACCACAAGTACGGGAGTGGCTGAACAAAAGCAATTCAACACTTATGGGAGTTCCGAATGATTTGAAAGTGTGAGATGTCTCTGTTCTCGGTGTTTCTAAATCTCACGATTAGCTAACTTGCCGTCGTTAGTTTTATGCCCTCCTTTCGACTGGTTAACACACACGAGTTCCGCATGGAAGAGTTCGTCGGAGTAGACCTGGACACTTTACACTATGCTGCGCTTAGTTATGTTTGGGGCCAAGGCCAACAACTTAAGCTTACATGTCTAAATTTCGCCGCCTTGAAACTCCCCGGTGGCGTTCGAAATGCCCCTCATACGGTTCTAGAAGCAATAGAGCTTGCAGGCGCGGTTGGTGTGCGCTATCTTTGGGTAGATGCGCTATGTCTGTTCCAGGATGACCCTATAGTGAACACTGCAAATATGGGGTCTATTTATCTCAACGCTGATCTTACTATAGTAGCAGCGACTGGAAAGGGCTGTGATTACCCTCTTTTTCCGTCGTCAAGTATGAACAAGTTGAAAAATCCACAGCCGGTTTGCGTGTCACTGGGAACTGAAAGTACTCCCGCCTTGGTTCTGAGGGAGATACGGCCCGTGACACCTATCATGTGGGAAAGCGCCACCGTAAAAGATTCCACATGGGCATCCCGGGCGTGGACACTTCAAGAAATGCGGTGGTCACGCCGATGTCTGTTTATTTCAGAGTATTGTATTGGGATGCAGTATCAGAATACGAAAGGCGAGATCATAGCTTTGGATGAATACCTACCACCAATGGAACTAAACGGAGCCCTATCAGAACAAAGGGGGTTCTTCCCAAGCACAATCATGAGCTACGTTCGAAATAATGAAGACGATTTGGAGTACTTGTTCCTGATGTATTCCAGTCGTAACATGACTCAGTTCACAGACTATTACACAGCATTCAGTGGCATTCTTGAGGTTACGCAAAAGACCACGAAATGGTCTTTTTTGTGGGGTGTCCCTTGTTTTATGATAATGCGGGGTCTTCTGTGGAGGGGCTATGGAAGACTGTCAAAAATACACCAGATAGACTTGGTATTGAATCCCCAAGCTTGGTTTCAAACTGCGCCGACGTGGTCTGCATTCAGATGGCACGGGAGACATAGACACTTGGGCGTTACCAGGTAAGAATTCGTCTTGACCGTTTGTGGATTCAAATATTCACTGTGTAATAGTATAGCAAATGATTCCCCAGACAGACAGATTTATGTCCTCCGCTGTTTGGAGAGCAATACCCAGAAGACCCCCGGAGACTTACGTCTCGTTCCAGTGCACTCGATTATTAATGACTACGAAGAGGACTTGGAGAAGATACCTGTTGATAGCTGGTCTGTTGATAGGTTACTACGAGAGGTTCCCTATTTGACAATGAGCCGGTTGCACAGTGCTGGCCACAACCGACTACTAGTCTTAAATGTCGAGACCTGTATAGGGCGCATCGAACGTAAAGTTCGTAAGGCTGATACCGACCACGAGTTAATCCTACAACACGTCTTCGTCCCAGAGAAAAGTCACAATGTTTACTGCGCCTTCCAGCACAGGGAGTTCGACGAAGAACTTATTGCCCAGCATCCTAGCGACGAATTTGAGTTTTTGCTACTCTACGAGTTAGACCCAAATACAGAGTTGGATGTGGATAACTGCTGTTTGCTAGTTTGTCGCTCGAAGAAGGATGGTGTGACTCGGAGACTTGTTATGCTTGTTATTATAGAGGTCATACTTAGTTCCCTTCCTTGGGAGGGTACTGTGCTGGTGATGGAGTAGTGAAGTAGGGATCTTAAAAGCCGCCCACAGCGGGCTAACCGGAGAATATTTCTTTTGAACTGACTGCATAACCGGGCATAAATGTGCAGTATGAATCGTCCCGTAAAAACGTCATGATAGCCCCATTTATATTTGCCTAAGTGTTAATGTACCACAAAAGGGCGGACTACGTCGGGCCAGTATCTTTGGGGTTGAGGGACGGGTTGTGGTGGCTGAACCATGGCGAGCAAAGTGCGTTTTATATTGCGGGCTACAGTCTCTTCATCTTGGCTTCTTTTTCTCTTACTTGGATACATCCATACACACATTGATCACTTCTTGATACTTTAAAGCACACCGTCTTTGTTTTACTTCGGCAACTGGACGAAGCACACATCCTTAACAAGTCTTGGATTTCACCACAAGCTTATTCTTTATTCTATCTACACAACCCTCGAAAGATCCGGCTCACTAAAGTTATCACCACTTCACACTGTTCCCAAAGACCATCAGAATGCTCGACACCGAGATGGTAGATCCTGTGGAGTACGATGATTCCCATGGGACGAGTTCCGATACACAATCAGTTATCCACACAGACTATCCACCAATATTCACTCCGAAAGAAGACTGGAAAGACTTACCAGTTCCCGAGCCATGTGAACTCTGCGACCTTTGCCGCTCTGTGCCTTGGGAATTATTCTTTGAACCTCCGGCAGACGCTGTTCCAGACCAAAAGCCAACTATTATATACGAATGGGCTGGATCTCGGATGGAACTACAAGAGCGACGTAGAGAATGTAGGATTTGTAACTGGGCTCTCAGAGATAAAGATAATGTGTACTACGAAGAGTTGTCCGTCCGACTTAAGTTGAATATAGGCGGCGTGACCACTCATCCTATAGTAATAGACGTCCGCCGCCTTAATCGGAGCATTGGTGAACATAAGGAATATAATGTTATGAGTGAGAGTTACTTCAGACCCCTGATTCTCAAGAATGCATCATTCTCTCCGTCTATACTGCCGTGGGGTGCTATACCTAGCCCATCGCTTGAAAGGGTAGTCCCACAAGCACGCAGATGGCTTGAAGATAGTAGCACTTTCGTTATGCCTGTTCCTGACGAGTTTCGAATGTAAGGGCTTTTATCCTAGATATAGGGAAAGAATGAGATGCTGACGGTCTGATAACAGTCGTTTACCTTCCTTCCGAGTAGTAAACACCACCGACTTTCGGGTGCAAGAATTTATTGATGTGGAGTTACATACATTGGGTTATGCTGCCCTCAGTTATGTGTGGGGTAGAGGCCAACAACTAAAACTCACACATGAAAACTTTCCTAGGTTGTCAAGCACCAACGGCGTGAAGGGGGCCCCTCGTACAATAATCGAGGCAATAGACTTCACTGCCACCTTGGGCATCGAATATCTTTGGGTAGATGCCCTTTGCCTTTTTCAAGATGAAGTGCCGGTAGATACAGCTCACATGGGGTTGATATATCTCAATTGTGATCTTACTATTGCAGCCGCAGCAGGAAGCGGCTGTGAAGACCAATTATTACAAGAGACCAATCCAGAGGACCCAGACTATTTAAGTCCCATATGCGTGCTTCCACAGCAAGGTCCTAGGCCCCCACTAATCTTGTGGGGCGTCCGGCCGGTAATGTCTGCCAGGCGAATCGTTTCTCCGGCTAAGGGTTCAGTTTGGGCATCTAGAGGCTGGACTTTCCAAGAAATGCGATTATCTCGGCGGTGTTTGTTTCTTTTAGATTACTGCATCGGCATGCAGTTTCAAAACAAAGATGGCGATGTTGTATTGCAAGACGAATATCTATGGGAAGCTAATAGCAATAACCCGGGAAACACTTGGGATTATCACGAGGCAACTATGATAGCTAGCTATGGACAAATGAGTAAAGATCTGTTGGATGAGATGTTCGCGGCATACTCTAAACGTTCATTGACCTTCTTGACAGATTATTTTGCTGCGCTTAGCGGTATTCTGGAGGTTACACAGAAGGCTATGGGTTGGACATGCCTGTGGGGCGTGCCGAAAGATGTTATCTTCTCGGGTATCATTTGGCTGGCTGATCCTGTTGTTCCCATCTCACATGATATTGACCTGACCTCAAATCCACAAGCGTGGCTTCAGAGTCCACCGACGTGGTCAGCCTTTGGGTGGCAAGGGGATCATGATCTCATGTATCTTGACGTGTGAGTTCAAACTGAATTGTTCACTGTGAAAAATGACTAACGGTGCATAGATTCTATGGGCAGATTCAAGTCCCACAGATATATGTCTTGCGCTGTCTCAGTCGGACCAACCAAGGTAATCCGGGACAAATGCGACTGGTTCCAGTTGATTCAATCACTAGCGATTACGAAGAGGGCGTCAATGAAGACCAAGACGTTAATTGGTCTATTGATGATTTACTTGAGAAGGTTCATATTTTGACTATGGATAGATTACATAACGCGGGGCACAACCGCTTGCTGATCCTAAAAGTCAAGACCTGTCCTGGGTTCGTCGAGGTATGGAAAGGCCACCGTCAAACCAGAACGCTATCCGACCAGGAATTAGATTGCATGTTTCACACAACAAGAAAACCAAGTGTGGTATGCCAGTTTCGCGGTGCGGAGGCTGGTGTGTACCATATCAACAAATACCCTCGTCGTAGATTTGAGTTTTTACTCCTCTATACGGTGGACCCAAACGATCTAGAGCCCGGAAATGGATATTGTTTATTGGTGTGTCGTTCAAAGGAGGATGGTGTGGCACGAAGAGTTTGCATGCTCTCTCTCAAAGAAGGGAGTTTACGATCACTTCCTTGGGAGGATACCATACTGCCTTTGGAATAGTTTAAATTCGGGTTCCTCCAGATTGGTTGTTAACTGGACATAGAACGGAAATTCACTAATTTTGAGTTTTTGTTGTTTAGAAGTTTGAATCTAAGTGAGTTGTGTGGGGAGTTGAAATTCAAAAAGATCACGTTGTATTCTAATGCCCCTAGTTAAGCGCTTAGGTATTCCTCATGATGTAACCACACATGTCCATTTATGTACTTTGTATCTGTCAGCCAAAATTAACTTAATCACTCTACTCCAATTTGCTCTCGTCTTGGATGTCGTTAGCACTAAGAGACCCGGTATTTGGCGAAAACCAAAATCTCAATGCCGAATTTCTTTCTACATTCCAACTATTTAAACATCCAAGAGCAGCACTACATCATATACCGCACATTTCTCCAATATGACTGACATAGAGCCCGATAACATTGCTCTCCAAATCTATTCCGACGAATCATCAAAAGCCCCGTCGGAGTATCCCCCAATATTCACCCCAGAAGAGGACTGGCCCGACATATCCATCCCTCCACCATGCCAACTCTGTGACCTCTGCCGAGCCGTACCATGGGATTTCCTATTCAACCCTCCCACAGACGCCACCTTAAATGAAGAGCTTATAACCATTTACGAATGGACTGGGGACCTAGACGGGTTACACCAACGGTGCACTGAGTGCGCTCTATGTAACTGGGCTCTCAAGGATTTCAAACCTATGTCCTTGGAAATAATTGTGCGGTTCTGGTTGAATATAGGCGGGGCTCAAACTCACCCCGTCATAGTTGATGCGGGTAGTTATTTCCGGAGTGGTGGTGGTGAACCTGTTCCCGTTCTTCTAAGTCAGAGTTTCTTGAGACCGCTCATATGTAATAAACCGGCGTCTCTGCCACGTCGAATGCCACGTGGGGCGATTCCATACCCGTCATATTCAAGACTTGTCCCGCAAACACGACGGTGGATAGAAGAAAGTACCCCAGAGATGATGCCGGTTCCCAACGAGTTGAAAGTGTAGGTGCATGGTATCTCCCCAATGAACCGTACAAAAGAGAGGCTAACATGGAGGTACAGCCGTATGCGATCCTTTCGTCTCGTCCACACAAGTGATTTCAGAATACAGGAGTTTCTTTCCGTCGATCTAGATACGATATACTTCGCAACGTTAAGTTACGTATGGGGCCTAGGTCGTCAACTAAAACTCACACACGCAAACTTCCCCCAGTTATCACAGGTCGACGGCGTAAAAGGGGCGCCTCAGACAATCATTGATTCGATCAAGTTTACCGCCGCCCTAGGGATTAAATATATCTGGATAGATGCGTTGTGTCTTTTCCAAGATGACGTGCCTGTAGATACAGCGGATATGGGGTTGATATATCTCAACTGTGACATTACAATCGTGGCCACGTCAGGGAAAGACTGTGAAGACCCGCTGTTCTCTGCTTCGTCAGATCCAGCCAGTTCATCTCCCATATGCGTACTTCCAGAGACGGATGAAACGCCATCGTTGGTTCTATTAGGAGTGCACTCTGCAATGCCAACTGTCCACGGTACCTGTCCAGCTCTCGGATCCGTCTGGGCATCTCGAGCCTGGACATTCCAAGAAATGCGGTTGTCGCGTCGGTGTTTATACATTTTAGATTATTGTATTGGGATGCAATTTCAAAACCAAGCCGGAGATATTATCCTACAAGATGAATATCTCCCAAAGATGAAGCTCAAAGATACCAGGATAATGGAATGTCCAGGGTCACCTACTACCATTATGAGCTATACAAACCGGGACACAAATGAATTGGAAACCATGTTCCGGTTATACTCAACCCGCAATATCACCTATGCCTCCGATTACTTCATTGCCTTCAGTGGGATCCTCCAGGTCATTCAACAGACGACGCCGCAAGCACTGTTATGGGGTGTATCCCCGTCCGCCATTTTCCAAAGCCTCTTTTGGCATGCCCTGGATCATCACGTCACATGTAGCCAGATAGGGCAGGTTTCAGATCCACGACATTGGATTCAATATCCACCTACATGGTCTGCTTTTGGATGGCAAGGGAGACATCAATTATCGGGGCTTCAAAAGTATATCATGAGTAACCTTGACTATAAAGACCGATACTAACAATATTCTAGAACACATAGCCAGACAAAACAAATCCAGGCTTACATCCTCCGATGTCTCGAAAAGACCAACACAACCACCCCCAGAGCTCCTCGTCTAGTACCAGTACAATCAATAATCAACGACTACGAAGAAGACCTCTCCAACTCCCCCGATATCCCATGGCCAATCACTGACCTCCTCCAACAAACTCCCCACCTAAGCCTATCCAGCCTAACCAACGCCAGCCACAACCGCCTCCTAATTCTCAAAGTCCCAACCGCCACCGGCCAACTCACACGCCGAGACTCCTCAGTCGAGGAAATCCAATTCGGCATGCCTTATAAAATCTGGGCGTTCCAACAGGCGAAGGAGCTAAATAGGACGTATAAGTTGAAGTCTCGGCCATTCGAGATTGACCATTATCTCCAATATCACACTGACCAAGGGGAATTCCTTCTCGTATATTCTGGGGATTTGGCTGTTCGTGGTCCAGCTGGGGGAGAGTGTTTGTTACTTTGTCGGTCACTTGTGGATGGCGTGGCGAGAAGGGTGTGTATAGTGTATCTTTATGATGTGCGTGCATTACATTGGGAGGATAGCATACTACCCTTGTTATAGTAATTGGTAGATGAACATCTTTGATATCATAGTCTGTAGTACATAGTTCGCGTTGTGCCAACGACCTCGCATCCCGAGGTCTCATCACAAAGAAATCTCAACCCAAAATCATCACTTCATAAATCAAACAAATAACCCAAACACCATCAATTTTCAAACTTACTATCTACACCTACAATCTACGCCTGTCTACCCAACCACTCCTCATGCAACTTCTTCTGCTTCTCCCACTCCTTCATCAACTTCTTTTTCTTCCCCTTTCCAACCTCCTGACCCTCCTTATCCTTAACCGGCAACCCATCAGCATCCCACTCCGTATATTCCTCTGTCTTGAACATTTCCAAATGACTAATCTTACTCTTCTCCTCCAACAGCCTCGCCTTCTCAATAGCCTCCGCTTCTCTCTTCGCCTTGGCAGCCGCCTTTGCGGCAGCAACCGACTCCTTCTCTGCCCGCGCAGTAGCGAGGGTCTTGTCGACGGGGCGCACAAGACATTTCAATGGGGCGTCGCGATCTTCAAGGTAGATTCCGAGGTCCCACAGGTGAGTATCTCTAAGCTGGTCGCAAAGAGCCAAAAGGTCCTTAGCGGCGGCCTTCTCAGTCGCGAGCTTCTTCACGTCGCTCTTGAATTGCGTAAGGGCACCAGCGTACTTCTCTTGGGCAGTAGTAGCCTCAGGGGTCTTAACAGCCTCAACAAGGCCGTTAATAGCCTCATAGTCAAGAGTACCAGAACGGGCAGCGAGACGAACAGAGTCACGCAGTTCGGCGGCGGGATACACGAAGTTGCGAGCTTCTTCTGGGATATCAATACCCGACCAACCAATCCGCTTGGCATCCGAAAGGTCATTCTCCGAGTCAAGACCGAAGATGGTGACAATCCGGGTGACCCAACGGGCGACCAACTGGGTAGTCTCACCAGAAACAAACTTAGCAGTGTTAAACTCAGAAATAAGATCCGAAATAGCACGCATAGCCGCCGGCGTGTTAAACGAGTCACAAAGAGCAGCATGCAAATCCTTTTCGGCCTTCTCCAACGCCGCCTTAACAGTGGCCTCGGTCTCGGGGCTTCCACCAGTCTTGAAGGCCGCCTCGGTAGCCTCGGGGTTTCTCTCGGTGTCGAGAGCTCTGAGGAAGAAGCTGTTTACTCTGTCCTCCCAAGAGATGGTACTCTTCATAAGCTCATCAGTAATCTCAATGCCATCTTGCCAAGTGCCCATAAGGAAGCACACACGCAGAGACCGCGAGGTCCACTCCTCCTTCTCCAGAGCTTCGCGGATGGTAGTGAAGTTCTTCAAACTCTTGCTCATCTTCATACCCTGGATACTCAAGTGGCCGGTATGTAAGAAGTAGTTGGTCCACTGGGTGTTAGGGTGTTCCTTAGTCCAGTAAGCGGTAGACTGGGCCAACTCATTGTCATGATGGGGGAAACGCAAATCAACACCACCAGAATGGAAATCCATAGCCTCGCCAAGAATCTCCGACGCCATCACCGAACACTCAATGTGCCATCCAGGACGACCGGGACCCCATGGCGAAGGCCACGAGGGCTCGCCCGCCTTGCTAGCCTTCCACAGTGCGAAATCACACTCATTCCGCTTCGTCGTGGTCTTGCTCGACAGAGCACCTTCACCGTCGGCCAACAGAGACTTATCATTTCTGTTCCACGGCTCCAGGCAGGCATAGTGGTGGCCGTCCTTCTCGTAGGCCTCAATGTCGAAGTAGACGGAACCATCGGGGGTGGCATAGCCGTAGCCGTTCTTGACGATCCGCTCGGTGAACTTGACAATGTGGGGAACGTACTCAGTGACACGAGTAAGAACATCAGGGTACAGAACGTTCAAAGAAGCAAGATCCTCAAAGAAACGGGCCTCGTACTTTTGCGTCAACTTAGTGAAGATGCTGTGGTCATTGGCATCGATTTCCGCGCCGTAGAGAGAATCCAAGTATGGCAACAAGACGTTATCGGCCTTGTCGTAGAATGTAGCAACATCAGTGTTCTCCGAAACAGTTCTCAAAGCCTCCGCGGCAGTCGCCACGGTCTTGATGTGCATCTTAATCTTCGCCTCCTTGTCACTCGGCGCCTCAGTATCCGACTCAAGTGCCTTCCCATCCAGAACTCTCTTATACGCAACGGCGACATCGGCATCGTAGGACTCGGCGGTGGTGGTGGCGGGGAGAAGTGGGAGATTCTTTTGGATGTACTTTTCAAAGGCGGTCTGGGTGGTAGCCTTGACTTCGGAGTTGATGGTGGTGTGCTTTGATTTGAGGTTGTTGAGAAGGTGTTGCTGGCGACCACGAAGGATGATTTTCTAAGGTAATCATGTTAGTTTTGGTGCATGGGTGGGGTGAGCCGGGGACCTACGTCATCGACGTCCGTGATGTTCATCACGAACTGCACGTTAAAGTTGAAGTAATCCTTCATAATGCGCCGAATAATATCAGTTGAGACATAGTTGCGCGCATGGCCCACTACAATCAAGTCAGCAAGACATCCCCCATACATCGCAAAACAAACCTACAATGAGCATCATCATAAACCGTAGGACCACAAGTATACCAACTAACCGCCTTTCCCTCTCGATCGATAGGAATAAAATCCTCCTTCTTCCTCGTCAAACTATTCAAAACCTTCAACTCCGGCAACGTAACCCCCTCCAAAGCCACCGGCTTCAACCACGGCGGCTGCTGTCTCCCCGAGGAAGCCATCCTTCCAAAAACACTTGTAACGGTGGTTATCCTAACTCGTCCAAATAAAGTACCAGCCACAGAAACCCGCGGCGAAGTCAATCCTGCTGAAACACTGCACAAATAGCCTGTGGAAACACGGGGCCGGAGAGTTGCGGAGCGGAGGAGATACGGGTGAAGGCGCATACGGAGGCCCGGGGTGAAGGGATTCCTTGAGCGGGATTTTGCTGAGTCACTGGTTGGCGTGAAAATATACCAACTTGGAGCTTCGGCGGAGGTTCCTGGTGATGGTTCTTTGAAATAACACCGTCACTGTAGCTGTCAAAGAAACAACAATGGGATATTCACGTGCTGGAAAATCTAATCTTTCGTAAATTTGATTCCTTTATCTCGTCATTTCCTATTGTTCATAGTCGTCACTGACGTGCGCGGGGCATTTTTATCCACATTGAGAAGTTGCTGTCGATGAGTGTAAGGGTTAGGGTACACCTGAAGCATGTGATTCTGGCGGGTACGTAGCTGTTGGAGATAATGGTTCATGTCTTGAGAATAAGTATCAAGGCGAAAACACATTTCAATACACAGGAAGCATAGCAAAGTCACAGTCTTGATTGTCTCATTTTTTGACCTTTTTATGCCCCAAGAAAATGCAAAAAAGCTTGAAATTCATATAGAACACCCTCGAAGTATCTAGCGCTATGTACTAATATGTACTTGTACACACGCATGGAGCCAATCAGCGCCCCGCAATCTTGCACTCCACCCTAAAAGGCAATCTAGCTTGTACACAGAGATAGACTTGGATAACCTCGAATGTCTTGGTTAGCTATCTACAAATACTATATAAAGACCTCCATACTCTAGCTTAGGTCCGCGTTCTAAACTACTTAATTCCTTATCTTCACCACACACACACATCCACACAACATACCCTCAAAATGTCCACCGCCCTAATCGATCTCGGCAACGACGCCATGGAGCCCACCCTCCAATCCATCCTCGACCAGCGCAGTCTCCGATGGATCTTCGTCGGCGGCAAAGGTGGTGTCGGCAAGACCACCACCAGCTGCTCTCTCGCCATCCAGCTCGCCAAAGTGCGCCGTTCCGTCCTCCTCATCTCCACCGACCCCGCCCACAACCTCTCCGACGCCTTCAACCAAAAGTTCGGCAAGGAGGCCCGTCTTATCAACGGTTTCGAGAACCTCTCGGCCATGGAAATTGACCCCAACGGGAGCATGCAGGAGTTATTGGCTGGACAGGGTGAGGAGGCTGATGCAGGTGGGATGGGCAGTATGGTGCAGGATCTTGCCTATGCTGTAAGTATCACCAATGACGTATCAATATCAGCTAAAAACTAACATCCCCCAGATCCCCGGTATCGACGAAGCCATGTCCTTCGCCGAGGTCCTCAAACAAGTGAAATCGCTCTCCTACGAAACCATCGTTTTCGACACCGCCCCCACCGGGCACACCCTCCGCTTCCTCCAATTCCCCAGCGTCCTCGAAAAGGCTCTTGCCAAGGTCTCCCAACTATCCTCTCAATACGGCCCCCTCCTCAACGGCGTCCTCGGTGCCGGCGGCCAGCTTCCCAACGGCCAATCCCTCTCAGATATGACGGAGAAGCTGGAGGCCCTCCGGGAGACTATCTCAGAAGTGAACAGCCAATTCAAGGATGAGAACCTCACGACGTTTGTCTGTGTTTGCATTGCCGAGTTCTTGTCGCTTTATGAGACGGAGCGCATGATTCAGGAACTTACTAGTTACAATATCGATTCGCATTGTATCGTGGTTAATCAGCTGTTGTTCCCCAAGAAGGGAAGTGGCTGTGATCAGTGCACGGCGCGGAGACGGATGCAGAAGAAGTATCTGAATGAGATTAAGGAGTTGTATGAGGATTTCAACGTGGTGAAGATGCCATTGTTGGTGGAGGAGGTTCGTGGAAAGGAGAGACTAGAAAAGTTCAGTGATATGTTGATCAACCCTTTCGTTCCTCCTGAGGAGGACTAAGTTGGTGTAGACATGGAATAGAGAACGTTTTTTTGTAATCATTTATGCATTTCATCCTATCTAGGGACATGACACTGAATAGACAAAGTTGATGAGCATTCACAGATCCATCGTGACACAGGAACCAAATGAACATGTACAAATATGGTGAAGTGAAAATGAGGGACAAAAACAATGCTTTAAATCTATTACCAATCCCAAAATCCCAAAACTCCGTAAATAATCAAAACCCCAAAACCAAAATACCAACCCCCAAAAATCAAATCCAGATGAATCAAATCAACGCCAGAAGACAAACACCAAACGACAATCATCATACATGGAGATCCCAAGCCAAAAGGCTATGTCCAACGAGATCTCGAAACCCAACACCGTAAAAGACAAAACGAACATTACCTCCGGCCTAGAAAATAGTTAGCACTAAAGCTAGTAACTTAATATTCTCTTAGAAAGACCGACCATTCATGTTGTTGGCGTTGTTCATGCCATTCATCATGCCGGAGTTCATGTTGTTGTTGCCGTAGTTGTTCCGGTGCCCGTTGTTCCAGTTGCCATTGTTGTTGTTGAACCGCTGGCCGTTGTTGTTGAAGCCACCTCGGTTGTTGTTCCAGTTCTGGCCTCTGTTGTTGTTGCCCATGTTAGGCATGGGACCACTGAAAGGCATACCAGGCATAGGACCCATCCCCATACCAGGCATCATAGGCATACCCATGCCCATCATGCCCATCATGTTAGGAGCCATAGGCATACCATTAGGCATCATGAATGGGGGCATCATAGGCATACCCATAGGGAACATGTTGCCCATATTTGCCATGTTGTTCATAGCCTGGCGCTGCTGCTGCATCTGCATGGCTCTAGGAGCTTTAGGGATACGGGGGTTCTCAGACACATCGTCAACCGAACGCTTGCGCTTGTTTGATCCTTCCGTAGCAGCGGTGGCATCGCCTTCGGTTAAGGGCAGAACTTCTTCGGGGGTCTTTTCGGCGTCCTTGGAATCCTCTGTGGTGTCCTGAGCCTTATCACCAGTCTCCGCAGACTCGGCCTGGGGCGACTTAGCACCAGTAGAATCGTCAGTGGTATTGACAGTACCAGATGCATCATCAGACACAGGAACAGAAACGCCGTCACTTTTGGGGGATTCGGGGGCAGAAGATGGCTCGCGGGCCTTCATTTCCATATACTCCTTGATCTTAGTGGCGGCGTCCTCATCAGGGGTTAAATCATCAATCAGGACATTGTCCGTGTTGCAAGCAGGGCAGACGAAATCGCTGAACATCAGCGCGTTAGTAATGCAATCATTGCAAAACGTCTTCCCGCAGCAAGGAGTCTTGGTAGGTTCAATAAACATCTTCTTATCTATAGAGCACTCAAGGCCACGTTCCTGAAGATCCTTGTTACCAGATGTCTCAAGCTTCGATGCTTCAGCCGAAGTCTTGGCCTTGGCCTGGTAACGCTCCCAAGAAGCCTTGTCAGGTCTAGCAATAACGTAGTCGCCATCAGCGTTGACCATGACACCGGCGGGTCGCTTGCCTTCTTCATCCTCTCCAGTCTTGGCAAGAGCAACAGACTTATCAACGGTAGTGAGGAAAGACCGTGGGATACCGGTGGTACGCTTGACGCGGGGACGGTTATCAAATTCAGGGTCGTCGTTGGTAGGGCACTGTTGGATCCAGTGGCCCTTCTCGCTGCAGCGGTAGCAAACGTAGCCATTGGGAGGCTCGTGGTCAGGAACATTGACAGCACGCTTGCCAAGGGGCTTCACGTACACCGGCTGTTGGCTGTTGTATTGTTAGATTATTCTGTTCGTGTAAATCCAGTGAGATTACTTACTGTGCCATCTCCTCCTTCTGAACGGACCATTGAGCTGACTGAGCAGCAAACATGGCCTTCATCTTTTCTTCTTCCGTCATGTCCTCGCTGATCTCCATGACAGGGGGGGCAACGCTAGATACAGGCTTTCCAGAAGCACCAGGCTTTTGGCCGTCTTTCCGGAAACGAGCATTGACGGGCATCTTGCCAGAAATGTAGCGAGCGGCGCGGCCGGCTCCGGGGCGCATGGGAGGAAGACGTCTAGCCACTACAGTGGTAGATCTAGGGATGATAGTGGTATCATCGTCATATTCTGAAGACTTGTCAGCTCATTCTGGGCAAATATTAGTTAGTAAACATTAGGGACTCACCTTCAGAACCATCGTCAGTGTAAATCGCAAGATCAAAATCAGTACCATCACCAAGGCCACTCTTGGTAATGATCTCACGCTTCAGCTCGAATACGCTGATACCGGTACCATCGAATTCAACACGGGTGGGCTCCTTCTGCGACTTGAATTTAAAGAACACAGACGAAGACATCGTGATCAAGTTTGGCAAATGTATAGTAACAAGCAAAATGGAAATATAGAGCACGTGATAACGTGATCAACAGGAATGTTGACAAGGAATCGCAATACTAGTATGGCGATACAGATGTCGATTGATATACAATGGACACCTCAACAAAGTCGCAGGGCAAGGAAACAGGGGATATGGGGCTTCGTAACAACAGCAAACAGCGTCAAAGTGACTAGTGAGTCCAACAGAATGAAATGAATCTAATGATTGATGCTTTCTTTTTGACTTCTTTTCTTCTTCTCTTTTTCCAGTGAATACCTCCTATTGAGGAGATGTAGGTCAATGGGCAGAAAGAACTGTAAATATAGATATAACACCAGTTTTCAGAATTGAACTTGAAGCTTGGCTGTCTAGGTAAAAAACCAGAGCAAGCCGAGTGATACGGAAAAAAAATCTAGCTGGAAGCTCAATTCACAAACAGGTCCCCCAAGAAAAAAATCCTCCTCGAAAAACAACGTGAAATTGTTGATAATAAAATATTTAATTGCTAGACTTCGATGTGGCAGTGAGGCTACGATCGGGGGTTAGAACAGACAGTTATCAGCGCAGTTGTTATCAAGTTGTCGCGAGGCTATCAAAGCGAGATGTGTGAATCAAATCGACAATTATATGTCGGAACAGTCGCGTGCGGGAAACAAGGGAAACGAGGACGAAAAGAAGAGAATGGCGGAATGAAAGAAAGATCGGAGAATGCGAGAAAACTATGGCGCAAATGAAAATCGATGGAATTCCGGTCGCTGTAAATGGCGAATGATGTCGTGGTAGATTGTTATTGACGAAAAATAAAGAGGAAGGAAAGAATTTAACGCAAGCGAAAAAAAGCGTGGAGAAGCAATTAATGACTGAGCCTAGCCTGCCAGGCAAGAGGGGTTCATGTTTCGTAAGCAACGCGTGTGGTTCCAGCGTTGTCGGGTGGGTTTCGTCATGTGATTCGGCACGTGATGTGGGTTGTTTGATATGTGTTAACCCTATTGTATTGACACATTATGTACCATGGGAATGATCATAATTGGGACATCTGTTACAGACTTGAAGAAAGATGTGTCAAACTTATATCCACGATTTGAATATGCCTCCAACTAAGGTGAAAACTCGATATCATCGGCCCACCTGGCATTAACAAAAAGTTCCTCTATTCCCCGTAACAAGTCTAGGTTGCTATCGGCCCCACCTTCCTGAAGTCTCCATCTCGAGGCTTGGAATGGCATTGTAAATAGAGCTAGAGCACTATAATTCAGGGCGTGGAATGGGCAAAAAACACAGCCAACGGGCTTACACTGTTGAATGTTGTTTGCCGGTTTGCCTATTCGCCGGATTGACGGTTAGACTTTACCGGAAACAGAAGGTGAACAAAGCAAGCAACAGTAGTTTTGTGTTGACGCACCTGCCATGCCCATGCATGATAGTGCCCCGCAGCCGTAAAGAGCGAACAGTGTCGTCAGAGACCTTTCGGGCTTCATCAAGGTATTGAATTCTGGAGCCAAACCCACATTGATTTGCGAACGGGGCTCTCTTTTGTAGGGCACAGAATAGTAAAGGAAACTCCCAGGCCTGATGCTTGCGGTTTAAAGCGGCAACAAAGGACCCTCCTAAAAGAGAAAGTTATCACGCCAAATCAACAGAAAGTGGTTGATATGCGCAAATAGTAGACACAGCACATACTGTCACTATGCCCCGCACCTTCCTTCTATCCCAGGTTCCGCGGGTACAAGGCCTATGCTACGCCCACACAGCCAAGTATATATCAAGCAATCCGCGCTTCTTTACATCTCAGTCACATTCTTCATCTTCTGTATTATCCCGTCTTTCACAACCATATCGTACATTATCAGTCGTCCCGTCTATAATACCGGCATCGATTTCCTCAACCCGCGCTTATCTAACCGACGCTATTCGCCAACACCAAGCTCGCAAAGTCAACATGGCTCCCCAGCTGGATTCCTTTTTCAAGCAGGTCGACGACTCGACTGACCACTTCATTGAGCGTCTCCGCAAGGCTGTTGCCATCCCATCTATCTCTGCCGAGGCGGCCCGTCGTCCTGATGTCGTCCGCATGGGTCACTGGCTCGCCGACGAGCTCAAGTCCCTCGGTGCTACCGTTGAGCTCCGCGAGCTTGGCCCCCAGCCCGGCCACGAGGAGCTGACTTTGCCTCCTTGTGTTCTGGGTCGTTACGGTAACGATAAGAACAAGCGCACTATTCTTGTCTACGGTCACTACGATGTGCAGCCTGCGGAGAAGAGCGACGGTTGGGCTACTGAGCCTTTTGAGCTGACTGTTGATGACAAGGGCCGGATGTTTGGCCGTGGTGCTACAGATGACAAGGGTCCCGTTCTGGGCTGGTTAAACGCCATTGATGCGCACCAGCGGGCGGGAGTCGAGTTCCCAGTTAACCTGTTGATGTGCTTCGAGGGTATGGAGGAGTACGGCTCGGAGGGTCTCGATGACCTCATTATTGCTGAGGCCGACAAGTGGTTTAAGGATGCTGATGCTGTTTGCATTTCTGATAATTACTGGTTGGGTACCGAGAAGCCCTGCCTGACCTACGGTCTCCGTGGGTGCAACTACTACTCGATCGAGATCTCTGGTCCTGGTGCTGATCTTCACAGCGGTGTCTTTGGTGGTACCGCGCAAGAGCCTATGACTGACCTGGTCAAGATCATGGGTCAGCTGGTTGACGTCGACGGCAAGATTCAGATTCCTGGTATCATGGAGCAGGTTGCGCCTGTGACTGCGGACGAGGAGGCTCTCTACGACAACATTGCCTTCACCATGGATAACATCTATGAGTCTCTCGGTAGCAAAACCACTATCCACGACACCAAGAAGCCTACCCTGATGGCCCGTTGGAGATACCCTTCGCTCTCTCTTCACGGTATCGAGGGTGCTTTCTCTGCGCCCGGTGCCAAGACTGTCATTCCAGCCAAGGTTACTGGAAAGTTCTCGATCCGTTCGGTTCCCAACATGGAGATTGAAAAGACCAACGAGCTTGTGGTCAAGTACATTGAGGAGCGGTTCGCGGCTCTTGGTTCCAAGAACACTTTGAAGGCTGCGCCTATGCACTGCGGTAACTGGTGGGTTGCGTCGCCTAAGCACTGGAACTTTGCTGCTGCGGCGAAGGCCGTTGAGCGTGTTTGGGGTGTGCAGCCGGATTTCACCCGTGAGGGTGGCAGGTATGTTTGTGTTGGACGATGTTGTGGTCCGTGATGATTATGGTATGCTAACTGGTGATTTTTTGGTCGTGTAGTATCCCCGTTACTCTGACGTTTGAGCAGGCTACTGGAAAAAATGTGCTGCTGCTTCCTATGGGTAGCTCGACTGACGGCGCGCACTCAATTAACGAGAAGCTCGACAAGCGCAACTACATTGAGGGTATTAAGCTGTTGGGATCGTACCTGCACTATGTTGCTGAGGAGCCCCAGAACTAGATTTCGGAATGTAAGATTGTTTGAATGTTTTTTTGTATTATTCAGATAGCATAAAGAAATGGAATTGTATCTGGTATCTGTTATTAAACCCTGATATTCTATGCGAACTATGTGGGTTAATCCTTCTGAAAAAAATGCGCCAAAGGATTACAAAAGTAAGCCAAAAAGTTGGAAATGTATAAGTGAGCAAATGGAAGAAAGAAAGGCAGCTTCTAGCGCCTTGAAGCAAGACATGAATGTCTGAGCTGGTTCAATAACAAAGGAAAAGAACAAAGGA
This sequence comes from Huntiella moniliformis, assembly GCA_000712465.1. NCBI lineage: Eukaryota > Fungi > Ascomycota > Sordariomycetes > Microascales > Ceratocystidaceae > Huntiella > Huntiella moniliformis. The sequence continues at coordinate 169,088 of JMSH01000035.1, forward strand.
AATGCGTAACTCGTAAGATCATAACCCATAATCAAGATAAATCTCCAACCTCAACTTCATGTAGTCGTCTCTCCCTCCTCGTCATAGCCATTTCAATACAGTAGTTCCCGACCTTGTATTTAACCTCGTCCCGCTCAACATCTAGATATCTCCAGCCAAGATATCCGGAACAACGCTTACAAGTGACTTCTGCAAAGGTATGTTTTCCATCTTGAAGTAACCGAGGATATGGTTCTCCTTGGTCGACATTAATCAATCCTGGTTCTCCACGCGGAGGCTTAACGAAGAAACATGGTCCATGACGACCACGGAAAGACCCAGACACGAGTAAATCAACGGTAGCGATGGGAGCACGACACTCGGCACAAGCGAGAGTTGGCGGAGCCTGAAGGTATGCGTGGTGACGAGGTCGAAGAGCCGGGTTATCGGGATGAATGGAGCGGGGGAATGATGGTGCTGTCTCCGTGGTTGTTACCGCTATAAGACGGTTTGGGGTGTTGGTGGGGACTGAGGAGAGGTGAAGGGCTTTGGCGGGTGGAACTGGATATGGGGTTTTCAGTTCTGGGGGTGGAGATGCCGCTTTGGATGGGGTTGGATCGGAGGACCGTTTGGAACGGAAGAGACGGCGGAAGGTCATTTTGGAGGTTGGGGGAGGAATAGATGAGGGTGTTGGGAGGGGGTATTATGGATCGTGTAGATAGATGTATGTATGTAGATCGGTGTATCTGTGGAAGGTGGTGAAGGTGGCTGGACAATTGTATGTATGTGTGACAATATGATATATATAAGAAGTTGAATAACCAAGAAACCAAAACAAGTCCAACCAGACAAACTTGAAAAGCGACACACTTATATAAAACAAACCCCATCCCATCCCCACAAGCACCGGCTCAAAAAAACCCATGCAGGCACTGTGACTGGCTGGCTGGCGCGGTTCATTCAATCCCGGGGCTTGTTTGGCCGGGTTGGCTCATCATACAGATATGGCGAGACGGCAGGGGTGGCTATGACGATCAGTGGCGAGGATTGGACCTGGATTTGTATTGTAGGAAGGATGGGTGATGTGAAAACAAATTCCGGGGCGGATTATGACTGACTGGGGGTGGACAATTTGAGGCTGCCTTTTCTTGGAAAATGTGCGATGGGTTAGGGGAGGTTGGTTGGTGGATTTGATGGATGGACGGACGGACAGACAGACGAGATGGGAAAGGTTTAATAGACATGACGTATGCAGGAGTATACAGATGTACGCGTTTTGGGAAGTTGGGTTTCTGGTGTCTTAGGAATGGAATCAAATGAATCCTTATGGCTGCCTATCGAAAGTTACATACGTCCTCATTGACGTATCTAGAAGGAAAGAGCCTCAGTACTAAATACTAAGTCAGGGGCTATGTTCCAAACTACCCCATCATCCGACAAATCCGGGCTCTCATCCACGACGGATCGGACTAAACATGATTGGCATCCCTAGTCCCAAAAGACAAGTCCATATAAAAATCGGATTATCCCGTATATCCAGAGACTTCCATATATCTCCGTCCATTAACCGTAGTACCGACCCTGCCCTCCACCGCCAATACGATTCCCGACGCATCAACCACGATTCCTCCTCCCCATAACCAAACAAGTATGTACGAACCCGTTCTCCTTCTATTTCCTAACTATAACCGGCTTTTTCTTGTCACACGGAAAACGTCAGTTCATGCTTCTTGGAAGATGGTCGTGGCGTGCTTATTATCCTTCTGTATTAAGGTTTTCAGCACGGCGTTGTGTTGAACGAACTGGTTTGAGGCCTCTTTGATTGGCTGGNGGTGAGGCCTTACTTATGGTACGGACGGCCTCATACGGATTGACTGGTTACGTGGGTGGGGGTATTGATTATCTAAGCAGCCAAGAGAGGGATATTTAATCACGTAATTCTCCAACTTTGAGTAACCCCGACCGGCGCTCATAAACCATCTCCATCTCCATCTCCCGATTCCGTCCCGTAACACCTCAACTCACCCGAAAATCACATGATTTAAATTCCAGCGTCTTCTAGCCCCAAAACCAAGTAACTTATCCCCTGTAACCAGACCGCTTTTTCCCCGCCCACCAGCGTCCCTCTATCTAGCCAGTAGTTTTCCTTCATGCTAGAATCCTCTCATTGATTGGATTGGGTAAGCGCAGGTAAAAGGGGTGGTACAGAAGGAAGGGATTTTTTTTAGAGCCAGAGCCCGATAAAGATAAAGAGCGGTTGGGCATGAAAGAAGATGATTCTTATCGTTTTATGGAAGGATATTTTTCATTGACTAACTACATCTTAAAGACTTGACAATTAAATTTTGAAAAAGATACATCAATATTTGACTATTTTTGAAACCAACGTATTCGAATTTAAGAAACTACCCGATTTATATCACCAACTTATTCTCTATTCTCACTTAACAATTACCTCACCTACTAAATCACCTATCAAAGTGCCAAAGAGGCCACCCTTCAAATCTCAAATCATATCTCTCGCCACGCTGGCCAGCCATAAACATGTCGCATTTCAATAATTCCAATATGCTCAGTAATAATCAGCGTAGCAGCTCACCCGCCTCTGTGCTCGCGAGCTGCTACATTGTTGATTCCACCGCCCAAGTTTCCGGGCTCCACTACTCTACTACCGGGTCTTCCGGTAAGTATTCCTCCCATCTCCGGCTCCGGCCCCGTTCATCTCCACAAAAAAACAACAAAACTAACCCCTCAAAAAAGGAGCCGAGTGGTATTCCTGAGGTTCCCACTACAGGTATTCCCTCCCCCCCTTCAAGTCCCCCCCTCGCCCAGCTTTTACCAAGCGGCTCCATCGCCGTATTCCCGAAGCCCACCCGCTCGGGAAATACCCATGGAGTCGCCAGGCGCGGGGGGGCAGCACGCCGAATCAGGGAAGAATGTGAGAGACTCTTCTGCGAGGTCCTGGCCGGTACGTTCCTGGTTGAGAGGGACGATACCGTGTCGGATCCGGGCCTGACGCGTGTATGTGGTGAATCAATTGGGTATTGGACTCCCAGTGTACAACAACAACAACAACAAATGGCCATATCCCCCGGCTACTCTCCTGCCTCATTCGACTCTGGTTATTCTGCTGGAATGGTCGAGTCGCTTGGTCGGTTGAGCTTGGCTATTGTCGGGTGGGCTGAAATATGGGATTTCCAAGACGGCGCGAGTTTCAGGGCTTTTGTACATGAGGAGAAGAGCGGACGTACGTTATTTGTCTTTTTCCATCGCTCGGTTTTTGATATGCGGTTGAAGTCGGCTTTGGTGGCTATGCTGGAACTTGCTGATGGACCACTTGGTTGTGAGAGGGTTGTTGCGCTGGTTGAGCGGAGTTTGGATGTTCAACCTATGCAGGCTTTCATGACGAGTTTGCGATGGGTGGGCTTTGAGTTGACGACTTTGGAACCGTGGACTAGGGAGTTGGATTGTACGTCAAGTGTTTGGAATGCCATGTGTTTGGAGCTGTAGATTGTAAGACCTGGAATGGCGAGTTTATATGGCAGCACATAGGAATTTAGTTGATTTGAATGTACATCTTTTTTTATCTATACAAACCCCTTTACAAATCCGCTTCAAACTGTCTAACAATCAGACCCTTCTCTTGAAGGTGGTCCTTAACCTGCTTAACAGTATACTCCCCTCTGTGGAACATTCCCGCGCCCAACGCCGCATCAGTCTTAGTATTCTCAAAGACGTCAGCAAAGTGACCCGGTACACCCGCACCACTCGACGCAATCACGGGGATTCCAACGGAGCTTTTAACCTGGTTAATCAACTCAAAATCAAAGCCACTGTTCGTTCCATCCTTATCAATACAGTTCAGAAGAATCTCACCACAGCCCATAGCCTCAACTGCCTTGGTCAATTGTACCACGTCGGTGTCGCGAGTTTCCCGACCGCCCTTGATAGTGCAGGCGTACCAGATGAAGGTTTCGCCGTTAGGTCCGGGAGTCGAGGTGGGGACCACAGCGTGCGTGGTGTCCGAGGGAGATTTCACGTAGACGCGTTTAGGGTCTACCGAGACAACTACGGCTTGGTTTCCGTAGGCTTGAGAGATTTGCTCGATGGCGGTGGTGCCGGAGAGTTTGGCACCTGCAGCCCAGTATTCCTCGGCGGCAATGACGGCATCTGATCCAATGGAAACCTTGTCGGCACCAGATTGGAAATACATGGTGGCGATATCCAAAGCGGAAACCTTGGAACCATCGGTATCAACGGTATCCCGAATACCACCACCAATAGTCAACGGGACGAAGACAGTCTTACTGGTCTGTCTCAGGATTTCCAACATGGGCACATCAGCAACCGGAAGGTCACGGAACGAAGTAATGTTCAGGAAAGTCACTTCATCAGCGCCCTGTTGGTAATACTTCTTTGCCATCTCCACCGGCTTGCCCAGGTTCCGCACGGCGCCCTCCGAATCTTTATCACGCACATCATACTGGTCACCCTTGGTAACAACCAGATCACCGGCATCATTCGTCCGCACATCCAAACACGCAATCACTCGTCTGGTCAAACTATCTTTGAACAGAAGCGGTGAGAGACCCTCGGCAGATTGTACCAGATTCTTTGCGCCCTTGCCGGACAAGAAGGCCCTCAGACATCTAAGACCCGCGACACCGGACTTCTCAGGGTGAAACTGCGTCGCAAAGATGTTACCCTTGGCAACGGCACCTACGAAGGTCTCCTCACCGTAGGTACCCACCGCGACACTCCATCCCTCAGCCTCCAACTTGCCCGGAACATACGGCGCCATAAACGAGTGGACATAGTAGTATTTACTCTCGGCGCGCAAATCATACATGGAGAGGCCACCGGTAGTCGCATCGTTCCAGCCAATGTGGGGAACTGCCTTTCCAGCAGCAAAGCGTTGAAGAGTCGAAGGAACATAGCCGAGACCAGCGACACCGGGGGCTTCAGTGGAGGACTGGAAGAGGGCTTGTTGGCCGACGCAGATTCCCATGAAGGGCTTGCCGGCGTCGATGTGGGCGCGGATGTACGGGAGGAAACCGGCATTGGAAAGTTGTGTCATGCAGTAACCGAAGTGGCCGACGCCGGGGAGAATGAGTTTCTAGAGAGTCAGTTGGGGATTGGATAGGTGGTTTCGACGGACTTACATCGGCTTTGACTACATCTTCGGGGGTCTTGACCCATTCGACTTCGTATCCTACTGCCTCAATGGCATTCACCAAGCTGCGGATATTCCCAGCGACATAGTCGATCAAATACACCTTGTTCGACATGGTTGCGACAAAGTCTGTGTAGCTCCGTTTTCGGAAGAATGTTTATAGAAAGAACGTGTGAAATCTAACTCAACCAACGAAGTCAAGTGCGGATTTCTCAATACTAAGATCTAAAGACTTGTTAAAACTACAGGAAATAGTCAAACAGTCAACTACTCTTCATCTACACCAATCACCAGTGACTCAATTTTTGGGCAATGCCTGTAAAACACTACTAATCTAGGATCCCTCATCCTCAAAAGGAAGTGACGTCTTAAGAGGAATCCTAATGCGGTAAGTCTACATAGGTGCTTTGACAGCTGGCGGTTATCGATAAAGCGTGGCAGCTGACGGGGTGGAATTTGGATTAATGGATGCGACAGATGCTGAATGCGACGGCGACTATTGTGTATATGTTAAGGAGGGTATACTAGATAACAATCACAATAGCAGATATGTTACAAACGCATGAGATGCTGGCGGGTGAGTTCACCCGGCCGGTTCCGGGTGAGTATGACTCTACAATCCCCAGCTACGACTCTGAAGATGAATGGGAATATGAATACGACGAGACCGAAACAGAGGTAAGCCTGTCGATCTGTCTATCATCATGCAGGAGATAACTAATCATCCCAAGACATACTATGTAACTCTCGACCTATCGATTCCCGAATTCACAACGCGCGATACCAAAAACATTCACCAAGCTGGGCGCGGAGGATACCTCGCCTCATGGATCTCGGAACCACCACCGGATACGCAGGGAACATCATCGCAGTATCGGTTTGCGGCAGAGGACCTTTCAGGATCGGATAGTGAAGCGCTTGACTCGGCGTCTGACCGGGACGAAGGCGATGAAACAGGAAGAAAAAGAGACAAGGCTATCAAAGGCAAAGGAAAGGCGGTCGAAGGTGGCGAAGAAGAAGGCAAAGAGGAAGAAGAAGAGCAGGAATTGCAGGTTTTGGAATTACATTCCGAGAAACCCATTGTTGCCTATCGCGGACGGATATTCGAATGTGCATGGGCTGAAAACACAGGGACAGAATTATTATTTTCTGAGGCGTCAGATCTTCCTTGTGTATCGAAGTTGTCGTCTAATGTGGACCTGCTTGCGGCGTCTTCAACGAGATTACTAGCTACAGAGAGGAAGATCCAGCCACGCACAGCGACGAATTTACAGGCGATCAAGGAGGAACATGGCATTCGGGTAGCATTTGGAAGAGATCTCAACGGGGAACGGAAGAAACAAGCGGGGTTCCTGGAAAATCTTATGGCGTTGAAGAAGTTGAAAAATGAGACTGACAAGGTCCCCGTGGTTGCAAGGGCCCCGGCGAATAAGACGTTCCGCGATGATAGAGATCCCGGGTGGAAGCCACGAAAGCGGAAGATTCGCGGGAAATTAGAAGGAGATCTTGCCGGTGTTGTCGGTGTAGAAGTAACCAGTGTGACTCCCTCTGGGGCCGCCGAGGAAGACGGCACGGGAAAGACGAAGGATATTGTATTTCAATCACCTTGGAACCCCACGGGGAATAACGGGCCCGTCCCATTCTTCTCAACTCCACAGTTCCGACCACGTAGAAAAAGACAGGAGATACTTACGGAAGAGGAAGAAGCGGAGAAACGCCGGAGACGAACGGATAAGGTGGATTTACCGGTGGAAAAGTCAGCACGGGTGGCGTTGATTTCTGAAGATCATGGGGTAAGTGTTTCTAGTGGACCGGCAAGACGGGGTGAAAAAGTGGAGAAACGGGGAGAGAGTAGTGATGCTGAAATGGAGGATGTTTAGATAGATAGCAAAAATAATGTGTAATGATTTTCATATCTTTGGACTTTGTAATCTATCATTTTTGTGTAACCCGTGGGACTTGCCGATGATGGGGGGGGTGTCTTTTTATGAGAGGTGTCGGGGAACCCCGCGGACCCACTTTTGTTTGGATTATGGAGGATTAGGGGGTGTTAAATAACGCGGGGTTTTGAATATAAGAGTACTCTTATCCTGTCGATCTGTTTGGTTTTAGATGACTTACACAGCACATCTCTTTTATATTTCTTAATCTATCTTACATACATTGTTTAAAAATGTCCAAGGCGTTAATTACATGCCATATTCTTGACACGGCGGCGGGTAAACCGGCTGCTGATGTCCCGGTTACACTTACCCCGGGACATGTTCCGGACTCGGTCTTTCATGGAGTAACCAACTCTGACGGACGAATTGCGGCGTGGAGTGGAGAATTGACGGAGGCTTTGGAAGCTGGTGGTGATAGATCGAGATGGACATTACGGTTTGACACGGAGAAGTACTTTGGAGAAGGGAAGGGATTCTTTCCTGAGGTTGTGGTGGTTTTTGAGGTTAAGAAGGGGGAGAAGTATCATGTACCGGTTTTATTGTCACCTTTTGGATATTCTACGTATCGGGGTTCTTAGATTAATTGGTTGTTTATTTTAATTTATGATGGGGTGGTTTTACTAGGACTATTTGCGATTTCGTTACGCGGACGCTAGCCGTTCTAAAGAGTGTATGTGTATATGGTATGTTGACCGGATTCTCCGGGTGAGCGAGTGGCTTATGCAGTGAATGATGAATCCAACAAAGGAAAAGAAGAAACAGGAAGAAAAAAAACAAAGAAAAGACAAAAAGAAAACTCCACGCTGGCTGAAAAAAAGAAAAAGAAAACAAAACAAAAGAAAGCCAAGACTCAGACAATCAGTCTACTGCGACACCTTACGTCCCCTGGTAAACAATCTCGATAATCCTCTCTTCTTACTAGCCTCACTCCCCATAGAATCCGAACTACCTGGTCTCTCCCCTGCACTAGCCAAAGCAGCTAATTGTCCCAAATCAAGACTACTAGCCGTCGAAGCTCTCGGGTTCCCACCAATCTCACTCTCCATATCCCTCTCCATGGAATGACCCGAAGAAGCCGGGGACATGACATATGGAGCGGCTGTGGGACCTACGGAGGGGAGAAGACCAACGTCGAGGGTGAATGAGGATGTGGAGATGCGGTTATGGCGGAAGGTGGAGATTCTTTTCATTTGGGATTGGAAGGTGCGGCGGGTACGGAGTTCGAAGAGGTGGTCGTTTTGGGTGGTGCCGAGGGTGGCGTTGGGACCGATTTGGGCGCCGGGGTATGGGAGAGTTGTGTTCCGGTCTGGAGATGGAGATTGTTAGTTGGATTGTGAAGACTGGAGATGGCTAAGGAAGAGAAACTTACCACCGTTGAAGGGTTCAGGGAAACCGGTGTTGCGGTTTAAACGGGGAGATGGAAGAGCAGACATTTTGAGGTAGTTGTGATATAAAATAGTTCAATATGAATTGTTTGGGTGGAGTGTTGGTTGATGTGGATGTTAAGTCGTTGTTATAGATGATATATCGGCGTACAAAGAACTATCCAACAAAGACAATCCCAAATTAAAAAAGTGTATAAAGATGAAATCCAGAAATCTCAATCTTGATTAAGTAGTAATATAAATAAGTAAAAAGTAAGAACAAATTGAAAAACCAAAAAGACAAATCAAACAAAAATCATCGCTGCCTGACTGACACAGCCAACACCCTTTATATATTCCACAACATTCACGATCCCTCCCTAGTTCTATCCGTCAGTCAGTCGGTCAGCCAACAAGTCTGCGCCCCGACCACAAAAAACAGCATGTCATCCTAATATTCGTCAAGTCCGATATACCAACAAGGGTGGCAAAAAGACAGACAAAGTATGGGGGGTTTGTGCATGGCTCTGGGGTTGTCTTTCTCGGCTTTGATGGATTGATGCTTGTTTGTATTCCAGGAGAAGGGGGCGGCAAATCTGACGAATGGGTGATTTGGTTGTTGTTTTGGGTCGGCGGGTATATTGCTGTCGTGTTCGTGGTTAGTATATGTAAGTATTTGTCACATCTAGACCGAGTCTATAACCTTTGTTAACAGCCATATGCAATATTCAGGTGGGTGACTATCTCCTGCTTCTTTCCCTCATTAGCACCGACCACCATTCCAACAATCCAGTAAATCCAGCATAACAACGCACAAACCATGTCACTCACCGCACCATCTTCTCTCATATTCGTCAATACAGTCAAAACCAGATCGTTCTTCCTTCCTTCCCGTCCCTAAAAAATCCTAGAAATAGCCCCAACAAGGATAATCTATCCACTATGACCCCCGTCAGGCGCCAGCAAAGACCTAGTTAAGTCAAGACCACAGGACAAGGGAAGCTGAAGTTGAACTAACTATTGCGGGAGACGGCATCACGGCTATTTCGGCATGCATGTGGTTGGATTGTTGGGGATTTTGTTGGAGTCCATTTACACAACATGCAAACAGACTGTCTGTCAGGAATGGATAGTCAGGAAGAAACTTTCAAAACAAGAAACTACAGAAACAATTGTGCCTCCGTCAGTTTCTCCCCTCTCTAACTCTCCAAAACAGCGGCGCAGTCGAAGGAAAAAAACCTTCTACCTACGAAGAAAAAAAAGCCATGACATTGCCATCCAAACCAGGGCCTTTTCGTCCCAGGCACCAACAATGATAATCATGCCTCAAATCCACCAAAGCCACCTCCCTCATAAACCCTACGCTGATCTTTTCGATCCATATAAAACTCATAATAGTAGTGGTAAACTTGACCAAATCACTAGTCAGTGACCATCCGTTTCACATATGAATTCGTTGACTTCGGCCATGCCAAAATCCACTCACATATGCACATCTTCCCTTCCCTTCCAAAGCTAATTTATTTCTCACCTATCCCGACGGAAACGACCTCGCTAATCCCCAAATATCCTCGCTCTATCGCAGAAAGACCCGTGCCTTTACTTGTCATGCGGACTTCCTAAAAGGGGATTTTCTGGTACCAGTGGTAGGGTTATTATAACTCCCTGACGACCGCAAATTTATGTTTCAAGATGTTGTTTGTTAGTGATGAGAAATTACATACGCGTGGATATTACTGTCTTGTTTTTAGACTATTCGTTTATACATCCGATTACGGTGGTCGATTTCTTTGTATTCACTCTCACAATGCCGTCCCGCCGTAACAGATCATGTTGTATCCCACAGTATCCAAAAAGACACCGGTCCTATTCTGCATCACTTGCATATGCAAAGTGCCGTACACTACATCTTTACCTCCCATTTCCATCATTACACAACTCTCAACCGACCAATCTCTCTCCGATGTCCGGCCGACATGCTTCCAGGTCAAGAAATAGGGTTACCGAGAGACACCCTCGAGCAATACAACCCTTGTATGACAACGCACGAGCCACATCGAGTAATACACAGGGTTAAACCCTTATGTAACTCCATCCACCAAAAACGGAGCCCGGAAAATCCTTCGACGGCCACCCGGAGCGGAACGGTCAAATATCGAAATGCCGCCTTTCCATTAAACAAGAAAAAGGAACCCATTCCGGCCCGGTTAGCTCAATCGGTAGAGCGTGAGACTCTTAATCTCAAGGCTGCGGGTTCGACCCCCGCATTGGGCTCGATTCCCGATGCACCAGTTCAACTGGTATCAACTCTTTTTTTGTCTTGATTTTGAAGATCAAATGTGCATGTATCACCATTTTTTTTGCCAAGAATGATATAGCGAACCCTAATACAACCCTAACAGACAATTGCTAACCCAGATCCGAGATATCTCGGAAAGTAGCCTTCGGAAAAGGTACGAATTGTCGAGGGAAGGTACGAGAAGCGAAGGAAGGGGTATTAGTTAACTGACATGGTTGCACAAAACGATAGACGTCACTTCATAGGAGTATTTGATTAAGTAGATTTATTTGTTTTGAGACTACAATATATCTAGAGCCTTTACAGAAACATTACCACCACCACCTGTCATCTCAACTTGACAATTAATCGGGAATCACTAATTACGTTGAAGAAAGGAAGTAAGGGATAGGGGAATATGGGAAGAACAAAACACACGGGTAGATGTCACCATCTACTTGCGCTGCCAGAACTTCTTCTTGGCAGGGACACCACCGGCGGGAGTCACAGGAGTGAACTCAGCCTTAACCGAAGCACGTCTCTTAGACCGTCTGTTAGTGCAGCAAGCAAAGAAGATAATAATGCTACCGAACAACAAGCAAATCTCAGCAATCAAGGCAGTCCAGATGGCAGCGCTGAAGTAGGCGTTGTCATTGTGGCTATCGTCGTTGACGTTACGACGGACAATAGCGAACAGGACAAAGTCGCAAATCAGGGCGATACCGGTGATCAGGAAGGTGGTGAGGCCGAGGAGAGACGAGACTAAGGAGCCAATGACGGTATGGGCGGACAGAGAAATGAGGAAGGTGATGAAGGAGAGAGCGGCGGCGACGGGGTGGAGAACCATGACGTTGGTGAGAGCCTTGGAGGTGGATTTCTCGTAGGAACCGAAGTCGACGGAGGTTAAGTCTTCGATGATCTTGGCGGGAGAATATCCGATGGAACGCTTAGTGCAGAGGTCCGAGCCGCTGGTTTAGTTAGTTTCATGTGATATGACAAGTATACAGAAAAAAAGAAAAAAAACTTACTGAGAGCCACCGTTGATAACACAGTACCCAAAGGACCCGAAAACAATGGAATCTCCATTATCATCGTCGGCCAAGTTAACAGTCATAAGACCCAGAGAATTCGCCACGGGGGCAGAAACCGAGGTGACCACCAAGAAAACAAAGGCGGCGAGGAAAAGGAACGAGCCCAGATGGTTGATGATCTTGAAGGACATTTTGACGTGTATAGAGTGACAAAAGTTGGATTGAAGAAACCGGGAAAATTGTTAGGTTTTTTTCTGGGGAACTGGCGGTGGACTTGTTATATGGGCAGTTGGAGGGTTGGACGGGAACAGCTGAAGACGGGGGTGTCTTGTGCCGTGTTGGATTGGAGGATTTGGATTTGGGTTCTTTCTTTCTTTGTGGGATGTGATGTAATTGGAAGTGATGGGCGAAGGGAGTGGTATGATGTAATGAATGAGTGGATGCAAACGAGTTGGAATGTATGTATGTATGAATGAATGAATGAATGAATGACTGGATGGATGCAAAATGATGAGGCTGTTGAGGCTGAAAAGGAAAGGATTTACAAGTTACGTTTGACGGCGTCTTCTCCCGGTATATATACCCAATTATTCGGCCTCCCATCATCCATTTTCATTATGATAATCCCCTCTTCAAAACTAAAACTCACTAACAAATCTATCCATACAGATATGAATCAACGTACTCCCCGTATAGATATTTCCGTGCCCACCATTCCATCATAGTCAAAAGCACGTCCCTACTTCTTAAAAACCCAGTCAATCAGTTAGTCAGTCAGTCCCATCCGAACCTATATACGCATGTATTTACCCCCGTCACGACCTGTCACGCCAAACAACCCAAGCTGAACTAAGCGGGACCGCCAGACCCAACTTAAAAAACACACCATTGGCATCTAGGGATTCCTTTAGTTCGTCTTTTGGCAGGTTTCACAGCTGGGTAATTTTGGCGTGAAGGAAGGGATTCCCAGCCTCTGGATTTTAGGGGTGGTTATGCATAATTTTGGTCTGGTTATAGACTTGTTCATTTTGATTGGTAGAACTAACTAACTCAGCTAACTTGATGATATTTCTGTCTTGTTGGTCTTCTGTATCTTAATCTGTTCCAAACCCCTGGAAATCGTCACCACCATCATCGTCGCCTCCACAATATCTCGTCCCACGATCCCTGTCCCACCAAAACTATTCTCTCTGTCCGTCCAGTCTACTCCTCCTTCTCCTTAGCTCTTTGTACAGCATGACGACTCTCTTCACCAGATTCCCCTCTCAACTTTTCCACCATTTCCCTCTTCTCATTCTCTTCTACTACCCGTGTCCAGAAACTAGATTCTTCAACTTCCCGTTCTGTCCCCCGTAGATGCATCTCAGGGTCAACAGCACGAGTACCAGCATAAGTGTCCGCATCCTCTCCCGCAGAAGTCGTGGCGCCGCCGCCATGTCGTGCGGGTGTCTCGGGTGTAATGCGGCCTGAGAAGCGAGGTTGTACCGTCTGTGAATATTTCGTAGTGGCGTACTTGACTGCCCGTTCAATAGTTTGAGTTGGTCTGTAGTTACTATTCTCCTCCCATTCACTTGGGATGGGTCTATCTTTGTCACTTAGCCAGATTTCATCTGGCCGGGGATCATGCGGGTCTTCGGGGACGTCCGAGGGGGCTTCTGGGGGAATCTCTTGGGATTCCCGTATAGTACGGAAGAGACCACGAGCAACGGCGGGTAACTCCAAAATATCATTTCGATCTTTTTTTCGCTGGTTCCAGATCTTCTTCACCGTGATATCCATCGGTTCTTCCATTTCGGCATCTAGTCGATCCCAGGTTGCCAGACCTTCTTGTCGGATATTCAAGGGAATCGTAGCCTTTAACATTTCAATAACCGATCCCTTCCGGTAATGATGAGCTGGCCAAGACCCGTAGTACTGGCTTCTTGAAATCGTAGCTAAATGGTCATACTGTGGCGAAGGAAAGATGTGTACCGTGAATTGTCTCCGTGATTCATTAGGTAACGCCGTAGATTCCCGAGGAAGGGGAATCCCAGATGACGTGTGTCGCTTAATGACATGATCCGGAGTCGTCGGCATGACCGTCGGTGACGGCGTCAAAGGAGACTGCGTAATGGTACGGGTGATTTCATAACTAAGTGGGCTCAACTCGATAAGTCTCTGTGCATCCGTTTCACTTTCTGTGACGGAAATAAAGGACGCGGGGTTATGCTGGTGCTTGTTAATTTTGGAAACTCTTCATCGTGGAGGTGGAACTTACCGGGAGCTTCTTAAATACCTCGACAGCAACATGTTTCTTAATCGCTTGAAGAGCTGCCCGGCGCTCGGCGAAATTGGACGGCACCGGACTCACTTTGATAAAGAGACTTCGTGGGGCTAATACATCGGCCATTTTGACCTTGTTCCCACGAACAGACGCCATGGTGGATGTAGATATATGTGTATGGTTTTCTGAACGTTCACTCTTTCATTTCTCAATCCAATTGAAGCCGCATTAACCGCCTACACACCTTCACAAACTCAAGTGGGGCATTTCTTAGGGTTACAAACGCCGAATTCAACCAACGCGATAATGAACAAAACCTCACTTGCGTCATCATCTTACCTCCAATTAATCCCATCATGAATTCACAGGCCATTAATCGTGCCGAGGCCGGGATAAGATTATCCCGGGGCGGGATTTAGCGCTTAGTTATAGAGCCTAGGCTACTGTGGTTGTAGCTCGATTTAGAAGGTATTCGGTCGGATTGGGACTTTCACATGCGAGTGCGATGGATTTAAAGGTGCGGGCAGGAATGTCTCCAACGTGGGGAAGTCACGAGGTGATAGTAGTTGTGACGGTATAAGTATCGTAGATTGCAACATTGATAATTAACTTTTTTCTTACTCTAAGCATCATATCAATCACATTCATAAATCTATCAAAAATGTCTCTTAAGAACGGTACGTCTCAACAGCAAATATCATACATACCCACTAAACCCCCACTAACCCCCACAGACGCCTTCCCATCCTCTGTCGCCTTCGACAATATAAACACCGCTCTTCAAGGCTCCCCCGCTACTCTCAAATCCGCCATAAAATCCACAAACGCTCTATTCGCATTCACTTTAAAGAACAAGGCCGGCGAGACAGCCACATGGCACATTGACCTGAAAAAGACGGGGAAGGTCGGCACCGGACCCGGCGAGAACCCCACCGTGTCAATGGCGCTCTCAGAGGAGAACTTTGGAAAGTTAGTTGCCGGGAAAGCGAATGCACAGAAACTGTTTATGGGGGGACAGTTGAAGATTAAGGGGGACGTTATGAAAGCGACCAAGATGGAGCCGATTTTGAAGAAGGCTAAGGTTTCGAGTAAGCTGTAGATGAGTGTTTGTAACTACTTTTTTATCACGTCTCACTTTCATTTAAATGTCTTGATCTATTGGACGACATTCCTGGGAATGGTTATGTATCCTCGCCTACGCTATGTCGATGTACCACCCGTACTCGTTGATCATGGATATCTGCAAACTTTGGGAAGTTGGAAAGATGTTATGGTTCCACGAGAGAGTGCGTGCATGGCCATAGAGACATGATGTGAATGAAATGGATCAGGGGGAGTGGGTCGTGAGAATTCCCGAGTACGGGCGGGGACTTATGCTGTATGCCATAACCCTGGTGTACAACCCTATATCGACGAAATCGCGATACTGTTTGATTTTGGATCCAGATTACGAGGGCAAGAAGTCCCGGAAAACACTTTGTGATGTCTTGTTTGATGTATCCCCGACAACCAAAAAGTCCAGCCATTTATCACGAGAAAACCCCAACTTTGAACCCTCAACCCTCACTCCGCACGAACCCTCGACACAAATTATCCGCAAATTGCATAAAATTACCGTGTATTCGACCCGACCGCCCGCACTATCCACAAACCAGATAGAAAGCCGGCCGTCTCGATTATCCCACATAATCCGTTTGCCAAACCGTTATATCCACAAATAACCGACTCGAGTCTTGTTTAACCGTCCGTCCGATTGATCGCCTATATATACACACATATACATACTAAGTGACTCCACTGTTACTTTACATGTACCCACACGACATTTATTGACCTACTCAACTCGCTTGACTGAGTAATCCGTCGCGCTATAACCAATAAACCGAGGAGGGAAGGAGTACGGACGATTTCCTGAGGGGCCTTTCTTTTCATCTTATTTTGTCGACGCGATTTGTATTTTACCTGCTACTACGACTTTGAATAACCTCGGAATTACACGGAAACATACATACCTACGTACCCAACAAACCACGCCACGCCACAGACCCGTCGTCCTCATAACCGGTCCTTCCAAGTCCTCGATATCTCGACATTTACCACGTTTCACAACCATCCGAACTTGTCCAGTTATATACAACCCCGCAGTACATACGCGATTCCTTCTTAACTGCCATGTCGTCGGCCATTTCGAAACGTCAACAGGCACGGAATGAGCGGGTTCTACAGGAACTTGTGACTTCGGTGCCTGGAAATAATGCGTGTGCCGATTGTGCCGCGCCGAATCCTGGTGCGTATAGATTGATGAGTCTAGTTTGGTGGTATATTTGCTAACTTTTTTTGTAGCCTGGGCTTCTTGGAGTGTATGTATTTTTGACGGAAATTCTATTGCATGTGAACTAACAAGAATAGCTTGGCGTGTTCCTTTGCATGCGTTGTGGTGCTATTCACAGGAAACTAGGAACGCACATCTCCAAGGTCAAGTCACTGAGTATGGATACATGGTCTACCGAACAAGTCGAAGTAAGTATTTCCCTTCTTCCCTTTCGAAACCAGTCTAACAAACCCAGAACATGCGCAAAGTAGGAAACCGCGCCTCCAACCAAATCTACAACCCCGAAAACCTCAAGCCCTCCGTCCCAATCGACGTAGACGAAGCCGACAGCGCCATGGAACGCTTCATCCGCCAAAAATACATGAACAACACCAGCACCACCTCAGGCCAACGTAAAGGAACCTCCAGAATAGAAGAAGATATTCCGCCACCTCTCCCACCAAAAGGTCCCTCCAAATTCGGCATGCGTTCCGCCTCTTCTATATTCCCTCTGGGTTCCAAGAAGAAACAAGCCCAGGGACCCCCGGAGCCACGCCTGGAGAATAAGCCGTCAAAGGTCTTTGGTGCGAGTGTTGGAGAGCAGACGGATTCTGCGGATGATGTGGATGTTAAATTGGGAAAGTTGAGGGACATGGGATTTGCGGATGCTCAGAGGAATTTGGCAGTGTTGAAGTCGGTACATTATAATGTTGATCGGGCGGTGGAAACTTTGGTGAGACTTGCAGATACGACAAGGGCTCCGACGGCTCCTGCGCAACAGTTGAGGTCAACTAGGTCCTTGACTCCTCTTTCACCCACGGGCCAAACTCACCATGGATTTGGTCTCTCAGTCGATGGTCCTGCCCATCCACATACGCCTGCGTCCATAACATCAAGTAACCCCTTCGATACACTTCCGGCTCCTCCGCAATCCTCTCAAAGCACCGGCACAATGCAAAACAAAAACCCCTACTCAGCGACCGCCTCCACCAACCCCTTTGGTCCTAGCCAATCTATGAGTGACTTCGACCAGGCCTTCGCCAATATGGCCATCACCCAGAATGCCCAAGCTGCCCAGACAAGACCACTCTTCCCAAACCACACGGGTGGTGCTACGGGACAAGGTGCAGCTAGCATGGAGGGTGCTTATGCCACTAATGTGCCGCCGGTGCCGAGAACGCCCAGCCAGTTCTTGGGGTATAACGTGCCACAAGCTACCGGATCGTCAGCATCGTTTTCTCAGCCAGGGACGCCTTTGAGCGCCCAGAACACGGGGTATAACCCGTTTTTCAACCAGGGACAACCGCAGATGCAGCCTCAAGTTCAACCGCAATTCCAGCAAGCCCAATTCGCACCTATTCAGCCCCAGCAACAAAGCCTCTCAGTAAACCCTCAATACGCCGCTCCCAATAACCCATTTGCTCGGTCTCCCACGAGAATCCAAAGTCCCGCGTTGGGACAGATCCCGGAGAGTAGACAGACTTTCTACACGGGACAGCAGGCTGTTGCGTCGCCGGGGGTGGTTGCTAGTAACCCGTTTTTCACACAGACTGTGCAACAGAGTCAAGGACCGGTGAGAAGTCAGACAGCACCTTATGGAAGTTTTGGAGGGAATGTAGGGATGGGACAGATGCCGGGGCAGTTTCAACAGCAGCAGCAGCAGCAATTCCAGCCGCAACAGCAGCAACAGTTCCAGCCCCAGCAGCAGTTCCAACAACCACAGCAGCAAC